>JSUI01006375.1:0-49561 GCA_000833645.1 Huntiella omanensis
CAAGAGCCTTGCGATGCCCCGTCCGTTCTACAGTATTGTCAGTAAATGAATAATATCCAGCTCTCGAGTTCACGATACTGACCCACCGATTTGGTTAGCTACCCGCACGCCGACATGTCTCGGTGGTCCGTCCCGTGTTCCGGACTCGTGTCAGACTATACCTTGTCTGGAGGTCCCGGTTAGTGTTGCTGTTGCCGTACTGACGGACTAGGAGGCATCAACTTACCACTGCGTTAAAAAGAAGTGGAACCTTTGGACTTTGTTACTAGTGCTACTCTATCATGATCTATATAGGAGACAATTCATATACAGCGAGAAGTGAACATTTAGTGAGCAACCATCAGACAGGGCAGGGGCTAACACGTATAGCAGATGTCATAACCTTGCAGGTCGCTGATGTCACCAGAACCAATAACAAGGACCGAAGGATCCGTCTTTTAGGCGCAGTGGTGTCAGCCTCTGCCCTGTCTGATGGCTGCTCACTGAGTGTTCTTTCTCACTGTATACGGAATTGTCTCCTATATAGTCCCTCATACAACAGCATTAGTAACAAAGTCCAAAGGTTCCGCTTCTTCTTGGCGCATTGGCATGCTGATTCCTCCCAGTCCGTCAACATGAAGTGAATCCAGAAAGTCCCCGTGGCGACTGTGAGACTTTGCAGTATCGGACAAGGTTCCAACTGGCTTTGGCTATTTCCCTTCCACCATATTTTGCGGATAGCTAGCTTGATCGTGGTGACAATGGTAGCGTTCTCTGGGGCATTGGTATGCCACTTGAAATCTTGTGGGATGCGGTCTTTGCTAGGTTCTGGATACCCTTAGAACGGGGTATCTAGAACACCCAACTACCCCACGCTGAAATACATTTGTAATGACTCAAGACAGGTGGTAAAGATTATAGTGGTAATCACGGCAGAGGCGAGGTTAATAACTTGTTTTATAAAATCCCGACATAGACAGCAAATCGGCATTATCTTGCGAACGACTTCAGTGATCACGGGNGTAGTGATGCTTTCAGAGTGTTGACGATCGCTGCCACCTCATCACAGATGGACAAAGTGCTCGCCTCGGCGTAGGCCAGAGGCTCGAAATGGGCGATAATTTTCAATCGGTCACAGCCCAAGCATGATCAATATAACAGTTCATTTCTAGTACGCCGTTAACATGATGAGGCCGTTTTCTGTCATCAAATACACCAGCCGGTGGAACATTGACAGTTCCTCTGCATTCTTCTACTGTGTAAGTTTGGAAAGAGTATCTCATTGGCAGTTGATAGTTGCCAACGGGCAAGGCAAAATGAACTACAGTTGGCCACAGACAGCCACCATAGGTAATCTCGAGTGTGGCTGGTCATTGTAGAGTGTAGGCCTTTAAACTAGCCAATGAATACACTGACTGAAAGATATCCTAGGGACATCACCTACACCTGCCTGCTGTATATCTCAAACAGAGAAAGCGCCATTTATGTCGATTGCTACAACACACACACCGCCTAAAGCCACAGCGTGCCTCGCAGGCTATAAAGATCGCTTTAAGGTCTTGTTTGTGTTTCTTTATTTTCTCTCATCTTCAAACTTTCCTTTCATCTTGTCATCTCAATCAAACAACTTACCAAAATGACTGCTCTCATTTCATCTCATGTCAACTCTACTGGCAACGCTCAGTCTGTCTCCAATGCTATTTATAGCCCGGCCAACGAGCCTATTACTCCGGAAGCTCAAATTGGTTTTGCCTCACAGCCTGTCTACAACGCTATTCATGGTTCTGCCAACGAGCCTGTTACTCCGGAAGCCCAAATGGGTCGCGCCGCTCAGCCTAATGGGACTTATAATGGAGGGGATACCCCCGGCATTGTTCCGCACAATGCTGCGGCCGGTCTTGCTCCTGCTACAGACCCCAAGGGCGCGGACCATTGGGCTTACATAGCCCCCGGGCCCGCCCCCCATCCTGCACCAGCTCCCATTGCTCCCACTGCTGCGTTCACCGGTGTTGGAGTACACTCTGCCAACCCCGGGAGTCCTGTCGCCGCGGTACCCCACCTATTCCACCCGCTGGGGCCCTCTTTGCTGGGCCAAAGGCCACACGGACCCCTGGCGCGGCCAGTTATGACATCAGCAGAACGCAGGGCGATCACTCAAGAGTACGACGCGATAAGGAAGCGTTATTTTCTGACGCCTATTCTATGTGTCGAACCTTATCCCATGATCCCGTAAGACTTCATTCAACATGTTATCATTGGAGATCTTGTGAACTAACATGACATACATAGTCCACCAGCGCCCACCAACTCAGATACTACCACAAACGAGTCCCACACATCAGGGCCCACGACAACGGAGCCACGTCGGCAGATACTCGTGTTAACTGCAAAAATGGTATGGCTTCCGGTGTTGTATCAGTCCAATCGCCGACCTTAGTTGTTAAGCCGCCAGAGCTTGTTCGATGTTACGGCGCCGCAACCAGCGTGCGGAGCAAAAGGCGTGCTTGCACTTCACCTAGGACGTCCTACCGCCGGTTTGACACAAGTGGCAGGGGCCGATTGTGGGACAGACTTCCGGCGGTTTCAAGGTCGCTCCCACGTCAGATAAACGCAACACATGAATGTTCCAGTGAGTGAGCTCACCCATTAATTTGGTGAATTGCTGCTATTAGCCGGTGATATCATCCTGTTTCATGTGACTAACCTGTGGATAATTATTATAGGTTCTATGGGCGCTATGAAGGTGGATTTAGACTCCTATATGCTTGTACAACCTGGGGGCATGACTACACTCTCGATCATTTCAAAAACTGTCGAAAGATTGTCTAGATACACCAAGGCAGATCTTCTGCATTCATTGTGTTTGCAGGTTGAGATGAATTGGGCATAAATACTGAAGAATCAGACATGTATAGAGACCAAATGACTGGCTCACAGACATCTNACATGAATGTTCCAGTGAGTGAGCTCACCCATTAATTTGGTGAATTGCTGCTATTAGCCAGTGATATCATCCTGTTTCATGTGACTAACCTGTGGATAATGATTATAGGTTCTATGGGCGCTATGAAGGTGGATTTAGACTCCTATATGCTTGTATAACCTGGGGGCATGACTACACTCTCGATTATTTCAAAAACTGTCGAAAGATTGTCTAGATACACCAAGGCAGATCTTCTGCATTCATTGTGTTTGCAGGTTGAGATGAATTGGGCATAAATACTGAAGAATCAGACATGTATAGAGACCAAATGACTGGCTCACAGACATCTTTACATCTCCTCCGTACCTCAATATTGACTGCCACCTCTCCACCATAGAAATATCTCTAAGCCCTGCATCTAATGTCATGATAAGTGCCCGTGAGCACTCTACGAGGCTATTGAACTATGGAGATAGTCGCCGGTTCAAACATGATTGATCTTATGTTCTTATGTTATAGTGTGCTGTATGAGGTTTAAAATCCACGATCAGTCATTATCTGCGTGACAATGAGAAGTCGCTGGCTTTTGTGCTAATGACGCCATCTACTGTAGGTTTATGTGGTTGGCCAACCCTATCTCCAATCTCACGTTACACAATATCTGGGACGAGGTGTTGGGGCGTGATGCCGTCTTGGAGCATACAGTATAAGCGATGCAGATGGAATATTGGTGTATATATGGGTCAGCTACAGGATACAGNAAGAATCAGACATGTATAGAGACCAAATGGCTGGCTCACAGACATCTTTACATCTTGTCCGTATCTCAATATTGACTGTCACCTCTCCACCATAGAAATATCTCAAAGCCCTGCATCTAATGTCATGATGAGTGTCCGTGAGCACTCTACGAGACTATTGAACTATGTAGATAGTCGCCGGTTCAAACATGATTTATCCTATGTTCTTATGTTATAGCGTGCTTTATGAGGTTTAAAATCCACGATCAGTCATTATCTGCGTGACAATGAGAGGTCGCTGGCTTTTGTGCTAATGGCGCCATCTACTGTAGGTTTATGTGGTTGGCCAGCCCTATCTCCAATCTCACGTTACACGATATCTGGGACGAGGTGTTGGGGCGTGATGCCGTCTTGGAGCATACAGTATAAGCGATGCAGATGGAATATTGGTGTATATATGGGTCAGCTACAAGATACAGTCGACTCCATAACTCGGGTGGTACTCGGGTGGCAATGCATGGATACTAAGTGGTAGCCGTGAAGAGCTTGATGCAGGCACCTGTAGAAATAAAGTTTTTGGAGTGGCAATCAATCTGTGCTATGGAAGAGGTTCTGAAGAATCTGAGTAGCATGATGAAAACACCCATGATAAGTGCCTGGTGAACCGTGAGGTAGTGTCAGTGTTCATTGTGCCGACTCTAGGTTTAGATTTTGGGATGTCCTACGCGCGATTGTGCCAGATTGTACCCTGTCGGGAGGCCCCGGTTAGGGTTGGTGATAGTCTGGCTTTGGGTTGGGCAATAGATGTCGCAACGCCTTATAAGCGCTGATATTACTAAAACTAATAACTAAAGACCAAAAAATTCTTCTTTTTGGCGCAGTGGTACTGGCATAGCTCCCAAAGAAACGCGAGCACATTCCGTCCCGCCAGCGATCTTTTGGCCGCGCCACGTTCAAGCTGGCTGTATCATAGGGTTAGTAAACCTGCATCACGTGAATGATACTTATCTTTGTGGAGCCAGCGCTCTGCTTATCTTATCTCGACCGGAGGCAGGGGTATATCCACGGACTCCTGGACGATGCCAAACGACCTGTCACACAAGTGAATGTACCAGTTTCCCGTAGCAGCTCGCCCCACGGCCATTTGTATAGGAAAGGCATGACTCGGCAATGGTCCTGCAGACATTGAAGGTTTTCTTTTGGCCCTCTGAGAAGGCAAGGTATGAATTAGAGCTATCCGTGCCGGAGCAGGAGCTGTTCGGTGTTGGAGCGCCAGGTAGAGATGACTCTGTGAAGGCTGAGCAAATGGCTTCCAATTGGCAAGTATACCTTGGATATAAAGTCTGCTGGTGCTGGCCGGGTGGGCGACAGTAGATTCGATACATTACGTGTGTATTTGAGTTTGCGTTCATAACGTTGTCTATTGGTGGGTTTCGAAGTGCGGGACTAGCCACCGGGAGAAGGGAGTTTGCTAATCCATCTGCTTTGCATTTGTCACTCGTACTGAGCTGACACTGATGAAGGCTTCATCTAGTCGTTGACAGCTGCCCATTAACCACCATTACATCACCCCCCAGTATATACACACTTTAGTCTGTAGGATTACTAGAAGTTCGACCATTTGAGGCTGGCCCCGTTGCCCCTCGCCGCACATCTCGCCGGTTTGAGATTAGCTGGTGAGTATGTATCACTTATAGTGTCCGCCGATCTATTGGGGCCAATGTCTCTGAGATACGCTCCTATTCACCTATGATTATGACTTATCTCTGAACTGTTTTGCCACACCGCGTACAAGTGCGTAAAGCTTCTCCAATCTGTACCAGTCCATTTTCGACATTTTTTGATGGCGAGAAAAGTATTTAAAGAGCTCTAGTTTCCAGTCTGATCTGGTTCTAATCTTGTTCCTCTTTCTCTTCAACGCAAAATTTATTTCTTTTCATTATCTAGTTGTCCGAAAAAACTACCGATGATACTACATTATAAAATTCCTTGATTTTTCGTTTTGCTCTTCGTTGTTCTATACAACGCATTCTTCTCTTTTCTCTCGTTTCTTGTTCAGAAAAGTCATTCGCCATGGCGACCTTGAACAAGAAAGACTCGGTTGAAGTCCGAGTCTCCGAATGTCGCGATGATGCGGCCTCGCTGGAGCCGGTGTCCCCGCAGGATACTGGCGACCGGAAATCGGTCTGCCGAAAGGCGGATCTTNGTACCAGTGCATTTTCGACATTTTTTGTTAGCGAGAAAAGTATTTAAAGAGCTCTAGTTTCCATTCTGATCTGGTTCTAATCTTGTTCCTCTTTCTCTTCAACGCAAAATTCATTTCTTTTCATTATCTAGTTGTCCGAACAGGCTACCGATGATAATACACTACAAAATTCCCTGATTTTTCGTTTTGCTCTTTGTTGTGTTGTACAACACATTCTTTTCTTTTCTCTCGTTTCTTGTTCAGAAAAGTCATTCGCTATGGCGACTTTGAACAAGAAAGACTCGGTTGAAGTCCGAGTCTCCGAATGTCGCGATGATGCGGCCTCGCTGGAGCCGGTGTCCCCGCAGGATACTGGCGACCGGAAATCGGTCTGCCGAAAGGCGGATCTTCTTGGCGCCGGGGAAGACCCGGTTTTAGCCAACAAAATGTCGATGGTGAATGATGTAAGTATTCTCGATTTTTTTTTCCAATCGTCTTTCCAATTGAATTTTCACGGGCGCACTATTTTTCCCAATTCGTCGCAATTTACTTTATCGCGAAATGACGTCATATCTTATCGGGATGTCTTAGATAAATCCTTTGCGACCGAGTTTGCTGACTCTTGTTTTTTTACAGGCAATTGACCAAATCGGGTTCACCCCGTACCATGCCAAGCTGTTTTGTCTGAATGGCTTCGGCTATGCGGTGGACTCACAGATTGTTCTAATCCAATCTGTTGTTGCGGCGCCCGCCTTTTTGGAGTTCGGGCAGGTAGGGTTTCGCTATATGCTCAACTGCTGCCTCTTCGCCGGTCTCTTCCTCGGTGCTCTTTTTTGGGGGTTTTCGGCTGACGCCATCGGTCGCAAGTTAGCCTTCAATGTCACCCTTATTGGGTGTGCCGTCGCCTGCTGCATTGCGGGTGGCATGCCTAACTGGGGTCTGCTCGGGGCCATGGTGTCTCTCATCGGGTTCACCATTGGTGGAAACTTGGTACTCGATGTCACAGTCTTCTTGGAGTACCTGCCCAGCAAGTATGCTTGGGTCCTCACCTCCATGGCTTGCTGGTGGGGTCTCGGCCAGGCCGTCACCGGACTGGTTTCCTGGATTTTCCTCGGTATGTCTCACGTGTTGGAGTTACACTACTAATTAAACCAAATACGGTAATCCACTGGAAGACCATAGCTAACCCCTACCTCTCTTTTCTAGCACCGGAAAAGTTTAACTGCGCCGACGTCGAAACCTGTACCCGTGCTAACAACCTCGGCNCGTGCCGACCTGTTTTTTTTTTCTGACCAGTGAGGGGTCGACTTTACCGACCTGTCTTTATTTCTGTCAATTCTTCCGGGTCGCTAGTGATGACTCCAGCGAGGTTGAGCAAGCGGCTTCCGATTGGGAAGTATAGCTTGGATATAGAGTTTGCTGCTGCTTACCGGACGGCCGATAGCAGATGCCGTGCATTACGTCTGCACTTGAATTTGCCAGTACAACATTGTCTGTCGGTGGATTTCGAAGTGCGGCACTAGCTACCAGGAGAAGAGGATTCGTTAGTCTATGTTGGTTGCAGTTGTCATTAGTCAAGAGCTCTGCCTTCTGATGTCCCAATCGAGCGATTTACTTTTACCGCAATAGCTAAGCTTTGTAGAATGTCCGTCGAAGGCCTAGATTCCGTGGCATTACATGATGTACATACCAATCAACCACTTCCTGTGGCCACATGGCGAATTGTTCACTTTAGCTTCCACCGTATACCTGTTGCGGCCAATATCTCTAAGACACGCTCCAATCTACTAACGATATCCATAGAGNGTATTTAAAGGACTCTAGTTTCCAGTCTGATCTGGTTCTAATCTTGTTCCTCTTTCTCTTCAACGCAAAATCCATTTCTCTTCATTATCTAGTTGTCCGAAAAGACTACCGATGATAATACACTACAAAATTCCCTGATTTTTCGTTTTGCTCTTCGTTGTTCTATACAACGCATTCTTTTCTCTCTTTTCTTATTCAAACAGCTCAGTCGCCATGGCGACCGTGAACAAGAAAGACTCGGTTGAAGTCCGAGTCTCCGAAGGTCGCGACGATGCGGCCTCGCTGGAGCCAGTGTCGCCGCAGGATACTGGCGACCAGAAATCGGTCTGCCGAAAGGCGGATCTCCTTGGCACCGGGGAAGACCCGGTTTTAGCCAGCAAAATGTCGATGGTTAACGATGTAAGTATTCACGAATTCTTCTTTTCCCCTCCTCTTTCCAATTGAATTTTCACGGGCGCACTATTTTTCCCAATTCGTCGCAATTTATTTTATCGCGAAATGACGTCATATCTTATCGGAATGTCTTACATAAATCCTTTGCGACTGAGCTTGCTAACTCTTTTTTTTAATAGGCCATTGACCAAATTGGCTTTACACCGTACCATGCCAAGCTGTTTTGTTTAAATGGCTTCGGGTACGCAGTCGATTCGCAGATTGTTCTCATCCAATCTGTTGTGGCCGCGCCCGCCTTTTTAGAGTTCGGGCAGGTCGGCTTCAGGTACATGCTTAACTGCTGCCTGTTCGCCGGTCTCTTCCTCGGTGCTCTTTTCTGGGGGTTTTCGGCTGACGCCATCGGTCGCAAGTTAGCCTTCAATGTCACCCTTATCGGGTGTGCCGTCGCCTGCTGCATTGCGGGTGGCATGCCTAACTGGGGTCTCCTGGGTGCAATGGTGTCTCTCATCGGGTTCACCATTGGTGGAAACTTGGTACTCGATGTTACAGTCTTCTTAGAGTACCTGCCCAGCAAGTATGCTTGGGTCCTGACCTCCATGGCGTGCTGGTGGGGTCTCGGCCAGGCTGTAACGGGTCTAGTTTCTTGGATCTTCCTTGGTATGTCTCACATGTTAAAGTTACACTTCTAATTAGACCAAATACGGTAATCCACCGAAGGATGATAGCTAACCTCTACCTCTCTTTTCTAGCGCCCGAAAAATTCAACTGCGCAGACGTCGAAACTTGTACCCGCGAGAATAACCTCGGCTGGCGGATGGTCTTCATCGTCAACGGTGGGCTCGTCCTACTCTTGTCGTTGGTCCGTGTCTTTGCCTTCCGTCTCGACGAGACCCCTAAATTCCTGATTACCCAGGGCAGGGATGAAGAGGTCGTCAAGACATTGACTGGCATCGCCAACAAATATAACCGGGAGTGCGATCTGACTCTCGAGCAGTTGGAGTCTTGTGGCAAGGTTGCGGGAACCGGCACAGATGGCACCANACTGGTCTTGTCTCTTGGATCTTCCTCGGTATGTCTCACGTGTTATAGTTATACTACTAATTAAACCAAATACGGTAATCCACTGGAAGACCATAGCTAACCCCTACCTCTCTTTTCTAGCGCCGGAAAAGTTTAACTGCGCCGACGTCGAAACCTGTACCCGCGCCAACAACCTCGGCTGGCGCATGGTGTTCATCGTTAACGGTGGACTCGTCCTTCTCCTGTCATTAATCCGTGTCTTCGCCTTCCGCCTTGACGAGACCCCCAAGTTCCTGATCACTCAGGGTAGGGATGAGGAGGTTGTCAAGACCTTGACCGGCATCGCCAACAAATATAACCGGGAGTGCGACCTGACTCTCGAGCAGTTGGAGTCGTGTGGAAAGGTTGCGGGAACCGGCACAGATGGCACCAAGAAGCGCGGATTTCGTCTGTCAGATGTCTCACGCCATATTAAGGGCATCTTTGGTACCCGTAAAATGGCATGGAGCTCCACGCTTCTCATCTTAAAGTGGGGTAGCATCGGTCTGGCTTACCCTCTCTTCTATGTATTCCTTCCGGAATACTTGAAGCTTCGCGGTGCCGAGCAAGAACTGTCGCCGTCGCAGGTGTGGACCAACTACGCCATCACCAACTCGGCGGCGTTCCCCGGCCCTCTTTTGGCTGGCTACCTTTGTAACCTCGGCTTCCTCGGCCGTCGTTATACCATGGCGCTGTCAGCCGCTTTCTCGTGCCTGTTTCTGCTGGGTTACCTTTTCCTTGTGCATAACAGCACAACCGAGACCGTGTTCGCCTGTCTCACAGGATTCGCGATCAATATGTACTACGCCGTGTTGTTCGCTTATACGCCCGAGGTGCTTCCATCTGCCCACCGCGCGACCGGTAACGGTATCGTCGTGGGGCTGAACCGCATCATGGGTGTCGTGTCGAGTTTGATTGCCGCCGCTGGTGTTGGCAGTCTGAGCGCCCCTCTTTATGTTTGCGCCAGTCTGTTTGGTGGGCTGGTCGTCTTGTCTTGTCTGCTGCCTTTTGAGCCTTGCGGTAATCGCAGTTCTTAAGTCGGATAAATTGACTTCGGCTTGTCTTTTCGTTGACCGATCGTTGGGTGCGAAGTGGTTACCTATGGTGACCAATAGGAGTCTTCATCAACAAAATACCGCCTCCAGTTTATAGGCGAGATGTTCACACTCATTGAACACGATCCTGTTACAATCATGGATTAGATGGCTGCTTTGATGTTTTTCTTTACATCATTGTCTGTGATCTTTTGGCATGAAAGATCAGGTTGAACCTTTGTTTTTTTTTTCTTTACTAGATAGACAAGTCCCATGAGAGATCACCAGGATAATACCTCTTCGATCTGTATATATGAAGCAATGTTTAGTAACCTTTGTTCCTCACTGAAGTTCGTGTGTGAAGTACCTATGTACATGATGTGTAGGAAATGCCATTACCTAGAGAGTGATTCTAAACCTTTCCCGCACTATGTCGAAGCCGGCAGGCGTGATATGTACCCCGCTTCTGGTATACAAAGGTAGCTGCGCTCGAGCTGATCAGTGTTGTGTGCGCAAACGAACTGCGTCCAGAGTCTCACACTCATGTTGTTGCCGGACAGCCAAGTTGCACCGAGAAAGGGGATATATGGGTTGTTCGACCAAGATATGAGCCCGATCATGGGAAAACTTTATACGAGTATATACATATGTACGTGCGTCAGGGTGAAGTGGCCCAAACACTACGTTCAATGTGTGGCCGATATCACATGTAATAGACTTTACCGCTGTATCCTTCACCATAAAGTCTTCGATTTGACTTGTTCCATTTATACCCTGATTAGCAGGACTATGAGCGAGAAGTTTGCCACATTGGGATGAAGTTGAGGAGTGGTCAGTGGTAGGGTTAGTCCTCGGAGGTAACCCCGGTCCATTTGTCGCTTATGTAAGCAGCGACACTTTCATCTGTCTCCGGCATCAAACAGTCGACAAGACAAGACTGATGTAAACCTCGTAGCTATCTAGTAAAAAGATGAGTTACTCAAGATCATATAGAATAAAACCATTGATATGAATTAGTCTCCATCCTACATTTGAAATTACCCACGGACGACCATATCATATTACTTGAATCACGTCGAAAGAATAACTGTTGACAACACTGTCGTACATTATCGTGATTATAGAATAAGATGCTGCTCTCAATCCATAGATCCATTACGGTAGATTGTACTATCACCAATGTCTCTGTACCATCTGGGCTGCAGAATGAGGGCAGTACCCATTGCCACCATTTTTAGCTGGTATATGGACGCTTGTAGACTCTAACTACTTGGTCTTGGTTTCCTGAATAGTACGAGCAACGCAGTAAACTCAACCGGTCTAGTATAGAATAATATTAAAATGTTAGTTTGGATATGTCTTGTCACTCGATGGGTGCTTTCAAAACTGGATAGACGCGACTTACAGCACTAGCATTTCTAGTACACGATGATGGTATCACAGACTGTTGTCGTAATACCTAGGGCTTTTTCTTGTCTACGACAACATACTCAGACCCCTCAGCCTCAAGGGAGGAGACCCACTCGAAGTCGTCGTCGTTCTCATTGTTCTCCCTCACTTTCCCCTTGGTTTCCGGGACGCCACCATGGGTCACTGGTGCTCTTATGCTGGAGCTAGCACCAGCCCCCTTCATGAGCGCTTTCACGCGCCGAGATTCCCACTTCTCCTCCGCTGCTGGCTTCAGATCGGGCTTGGAAGCCCGCGCAACACCTGAAAAGCCACCGATTGGGTTAGGCGCGTGGTCGAGGGTTGTTAGAGGTTGCTGCGAATGAGCAACCTTGACGTTACAGGGGCGGGATCTGCGTGTCATTTATCGTTAGTGATGTATGAGCGAATGGATGGACCGGTAAGTTTACCTAGGATGTTGGGGATCCTTCTCCGCCAGCGAAGTATCCGCAGTCCCAGTGTCTGGGTTGGTGACACGGCGTCGCTGTTCACCGAGCCGTTCCCAATCGCGAGTGGAGGGGGGCTGGCTGTCACGCTTGCTTGTGTTCTTGAGAGTCTTGGAAGGCATTTTTAACTTGGATGGATAATGGAACGAGAAGAAAGAAGACGAATGTTTGGATCGCAATCAAAACATGCAAACAAGGCCTCAGCATTCAAGTGCCTTCCCACTCTAAATTAGGCAGTATGTATCTCACCATAAAAAGGCAGTACCCGTGTGAGCAGAGACAAACAGTCCATTCTCCATTCGGGTAACGACATGATTCAACAGCCGCGTATCAATTACGCAGACGGCTTGATCGTAATGAGTCCCAGTCTCGAGATTCACACACCTCATGTCAGATTGTATACTGTCTGGAGACCCGGTTAGGGTTGATGATAGCCAGAATTGGGGTTAGATAAGAAATGTCGTAACCCCTGAGAGTCGCTGATATTACTGACACCACCAAGAAAGACCAGAGGATCCCTCCTTTTGGCGCAGCAATACTGGCATGCTCCCGAAACGCTAGCATCTCGATGAGTTCAAGCTAATTCAAGTGGTTGCACGGGTAATAATTCTATTGCTGGGTTGTTTCACAATGATTAAGTCTTCTCGCCTGTCTGTAAACAAGTCAGCATGGTGGACGCCCACGATAGTGGCCTGCTCCACAAAGATGACACTGCCATCCATGTTTTTATCCCTTACTGTCAAGGCCAGGTGAACTCCGTCTACCAATACGAGCTCATCGCCGGTCTGACTATAAGAGCAAGCCGCGAAGATGTTTCCATCTGAGAGTAGGCCAGCTTTACGACCCCAGGTCTGCATATCCCACATACATTGAATCACTTCTGTTGTTCCATCTGTGTTCTCAAGTCCATCGCCAGACGGGTATTCTTTAAGTATTTGTCTAGCTTCCGTCTTCTTCGGATCGTGCCCCAACCATCTCAGCAACCTATCAGTTTCTTCTGAACTAGGGCTCCGCGATCCAAATCGTGTCCTCCTTGCTTGTCTGAATTCCGTACTATGCTCAGGCTTGAAGAATCTAACAACTGTGGCTCGATACGTACACGGCGTGTGTAGTTTTCTCCATCCGTGGCTACGGATAAATCTGACGTTTTGGTATTTGTCTGTTCTGCTTCCGATGGATTACTCTTTGCGCCGATTCCAAAAGTGATTCGAGTAAGGTTTAGCAGGTAAGTTGATAGTCCTGCCGTACGGTACCCAAGATATCAACACTTCCGCATCTGATAGAGGTTTTGTCGTGGAAGACATGAGGCCGTGGTTTTCGAATGGAACGGGCTCAACGAATGGAGAACGGTGAAGAGACTGGATCATATGCTCAGCTATATCCAGAATGACCTCGGTATCTGGCTTAACGTAGTCAGCCTCCATGTTCAACTCATCACAAAGTCCAGCGATAGCAAAATACCGATCCCGGTATACCGAAGCTTGTTGTCCAAAGCAAGATGTGTAATATGCTCCGGCAAAGCCAGCGTCTTCAACGAAGAATCTCTGCAACTGCATGAATAGCCGTCCCGTGACCAAACCGCGGGAGCATTTAAGCCCACGCTCCATCTTAACGAAGATATTGCTATTGAAACCTGGCCCGGGCGTAAAGGCCTCTCGGGCTTTCTCATATTGGAAATCATAGTCTGCAGAATTGATAGCCGAGGCGATAACAAGAATATGGCGAAAGCAGACTTGATAGCTCCTATAAAGAACAATGTCCCCTGAAGCACCACGGACTTGTTGCCACAGTTTGCCCATACACGTCTCGGAAAGTGCCTCGTTTTTAGACTTTATGGAATATGACTTGTCAAGTCTCTAATAATGTGAGCGCATTGCAATCTCCTGAAATATCCAAATGCGTGACCACTCTGGATTTTCAAAGATGGTTCGTAGAATAGCCTAGTTAACAATGGACAAAGCATTGAGCAAGCGAAGTCGACTATTAACCGTGGCGTGATAAAAAAAACTTTCAAGTTTCTATGTATAGATGCTGTATCTGACTGGGCATATCCGAACCATGAGATTAGATGTGGTACGTGGGAATAAATCCTTCGCATTAATTGGACCTGACGGGACTTCTCAACATCGTCTTTCTGGTTGATACAAAGTGCGTCTATTCATGGCCGTATTGCTTGTTTGGATCTCCGAATATAACACACCACAAGCAAGAGGTTTCCCGTCATACGGATGACGCGAGAGTCTACACCCAAGAGATAGGTGTCACGCCCAGCCATCCAAACATACGAGAGACACATCCATTCTCCGCTAACTTCCGGAAAACGGCGGGAATACCACTGGACTAAATCTATCACGCCAGGCTTGACAATGGACCATTATGGTGTCGACATACATAGCCCGACCTCCCTAGGAGTGGGTAACTTTATTAAAGCTCACCTAGAGACACCATTTCATGATCAGAACAAGAACATTCTTGAATCAAGATAACAGATGAATGGGCATTGTATAATCTGCGCGGGGTCACGTGTATAGGGAACTGCATCAAATATGTATACTAATAAATTCATACACCACAAAGTAGCAAATAAGATGACGAATAAAACATGTCAACCCGGCTCACGTGAAATCCTCGCCTTGGATGTCATCGAATCGACGCTGTGGCACAACACTACTCGTCCTCGTACTTCTCTCCCTGCCGCTCAGGATCCTGTACCTAGGGTTCACGTACTACAGGTTCCCGTACCTCGGGCTCCCGTACCACTGGTTCCCGTACCACTGGCTCCCGTACCACTGGCTCCCGTACCTCGGGCTCCCGTACCACAGGTTCCCGTACCACAGGTTCCCGTACCTTGGGTTCCCGTGTCTTGTTTCCCCACAGCATCTCCACCGCAAGCGGACTATGTATAAATGATTTATCGGCGTTGTCAAAGGTGGATACCACGTTGACGAACGATATGGATCAGAGGAGAAAGGCGTTCTATGGTAGGATGGGAATTGGTCAGACCATGTTCATGATTGTTCATAGCTTCTAGTACCCACTGTGTAGTCTTTTGCTATTTTGATTATGAGTCGGGGGTGTCGTGGGTATCCTCGTTCTTGCTGCTTGGGACGTGTGGGCGTTACTTGGTACTTATACCCGTTTGGTGCGTGGCCATCATACGTCTTAGAACTCGCCATTGGAGCAGTCAGGCACTTTTGATCCTCAGCCTAATATACCTGGGACATCAAAACACATTGATAAAACCTACTTGGCCCAGCTATCATTGGTCGGCAGCATCCATCGGCCGTGTGTAAATTGACTTTGGCAGTTGTTTCTTGCTTGTGACGGAGGTTAGCCCGCCTATGACACTTGCACGGCAACGTATGTTTGAGACCAATTGCCCATATGCCGAATGATAGCACCATTGACCATGTCAGGTATAGATTATCAACACCCCGCTCGGTACCAAAGTAGCGAGTAATGATTGAGGGGCTGCGAGGCGATATCATGCATGCTTCGTTGGCATGATGACGACATTAGGCAATTCTACGCCTTATTTTGGAGACAGGTATACATCCGAAGCACTGCTCAGTGGTAGCGCAGTCGGATTGTTCACCGCAAATGGTCCAGATTCTAGCCCAACGCAAGACGGTTACATCAGTGAAGCAGGGATCCATGCACGGATCCCAATTCGTGAGAGGGGTAACTCTTGTGAATGTCTTCACGTCACGTGACACTGCGATATGTGGAAAGCAGAAGAGCCAGTTACGTTTAGAACCTAAATTCAGCCGATCTCATCGTCATATTATTACACATAAGTGATGAGGTTGGACGCATTGGGTTGAGGAGATAGACACTTGGCTAACATAGTTCACGGTTACAGCTGACAGATGAATCATTCGATTCCAACTGTCGCCTGACTTCAGGCAATTAGTCTGACGGTGGTGGAGTCTACACTCCCTCGTCTTTTTTTGTTGGTTGATTCATCACTCTCTCGTAGAAATAGCCTCTGTGCAAAGTACCCCCGTGCTGTCGCCAAGTGTGTGTATGTACATACGTACTCCAAAGCCGGATACACCTCAGAAAACACACCTTCAGGGCCAACTTTGCACACAAATGAGCTTCACCAGTGAATCCAGGCAGTAATGCTGTACAAAAGCGCCCCATTGTGATCCATGACGACCGACGGAGATAGACACTATTTTTGTTACTGAAGCCCCTGTTGAAGGATTTGACGGACTGAGAGGCATCAGCATACCACTGCGCCAAAAGAAGCGGAACATTTGGACTGTGTTACTAGTGCTGTTCTATCAGGGACTCTATAGGAGACAATTCTTATACAGTGAGAACGAACAATTAGTGATCATCCATCAGACAGGGCAGAGGCTGACAGAGAATCCCCCGTTGCAATTGGTCACGTGACTTCGCGATGCCAGACATCTCCTTGCCCCAATCGACAACACTCCATTGGCATAGTGGGAATCTCCTCACTGGGTATCCTCTTCTTAATTGATCAATCATTTTATCAGTCATTAACGCACTTCTCACTCCTTGCTCAAGTTCCACGAAATTGGATATGGACGGACCTAGTGTCTGGGCATATCTGATCTGTTCTAGTAATGTAGATAATCCAGTTACGAAGTACACCTGTCGGAGATTTAGGGTTACAGGTCCCCGCCCGTCGGCGTGCCTAATAAAGCGGTGCCCGTTTGCTGAGAAAACGAGCAGTATGTTTCAGCCAGCCATATGATAGTGTTGATTGAACACTCACCCCTATGGGGTGAGCGTCCAAGTAGCGAGGTTTAGGAACCTTTGACGTCATATATATATATAGTACTAGAACCACTGTTAGATAGAGAAATAGAGGGAGAAGATGATTATGGTTCTCCCGACTTCGTTACGTGACTGAATACTTTATCAACACCCTTCTACTTAGACAGTTTCCTAGTTATGCCAGTTGTGCGTAGCCACTGTGATATTTATGGCTTCATTGGAATCTGAAAGATGAGGGTTGACCTATTCACCAAATTCAGACCCACTCATTGAATTCAGTCACAACCATCTCACCTCATGATCTACCAAACGTTGTAAGCGTGGCTGATAGTAACACGTTGACCTTTTATCAGCCGAGCTCCTTGATTCAGAACAATGCAATGAGTAGGGTTTGGACCCTTACCGACGCACGTGATTTAATTTTGGCTTTCGGTGCAACACTGATGAGGATCACAGAAATTGACAACCTCCCGAACATTGGTAATGGCACATCGTTTGGCCTGAATGAAATACTGTGTATGCCAATGGTAGTTAGCCGGCTGACCTTGACGTCGCGGTGTCTTTATCCCAGAACGTGTTGGGGTGACACCGCTTGTCCATCATGTCAAGATTTTATCACCCAAAATGCGAGACACTATGCACCAGGCTAACTACACTGTGATCTCAATAACTCTATCTCTTGTGAGTCCTAAAATGTAGTTACAAGACCAAAATCCTTGCTATTTAACATCAAGTCGCGGATACTTAGAGGAACACGTGATTCTGTTGTGTCCAAGAGGGGGTTTCACTGTTTGACTAGCTATTTTGCCACGCAAACACGTAGTGAGAATAGCAACCTTGGACCACTCTTTCAGATCAAAGTTCTCGCAGCAAGAGGGCAGATTTTATTTTCTATATATGAACATCCCCTCTCCGACATGATGTTTCTCACATTCCTCGATATCCAACATGATCACTGTTTCGATGTAGACTGATTTTTCTGAGTGGTGTAGGGTTTTGGGATCATTTCGGCTGGTACGAAATCCGATGAAATCGTTTGATGTTCACCCGGATAGTCGTTTCACGTCTCCATCAGACAACCCATCTGCGTGGTCCTCCTCGGGGTATTACCACTAGGAGATGTGTGGCAGGAACATGGCCTCCGACAGTAGACTCTGTTGAGCGCTGGCCTGAAAATTTCAAACAGTGGCGTAGAAACTTACAGTTGCACATACCTGAACCGTACGATGAGCGTGACTACTGGCAGCTCGCCCAACTTTATTTACCCCATAGGTGACCTGTAAGCCTGGTCATGGATTCCGCTAGACTTTGGAGTGCCACTAATGACCCCTGTAACCTGATTTCCGGTTTGAACAACCACGTTGTCCCCAAAACGGAAAGTGCCCTACGACACCGATGTACATCACTGATGCTGGGCTGACGGGTATTGGTCGGAAGGAAGTTACGTCTTCCCAAAACACCAATGCGAGAACTATACACGTAAACCATGACCAGATTGGCGACTAGAAATGTAAGTACCTGCCGTGAATACTGTGAAGCCACCAGGACACTATAGCCCCCCCAACTAGGGCACAGTGGGGACAGAGGGTACTGAGATAACCCATAACTCCATCCTTTTCTCAAACCTTGGTTGTTTTCCTACCTCCCGACATAACCTCGACCGTGCACGAAATTCATCTACATTGATCTCAAAATCATCGAATCTTTCACGACAATTGTCTTATCAAGGTTCAGACTATTTGACGATATTAAAATGCCTCGTTACAACAAAAACTCCGATCTTGAACGCCGCTCCGTTGCTCGCAGCGCTGTCCCTACGGGCTCGATGAACCCCCATCATGACCACCCTGGTCACAGGCAGGCCCAGTACCGGCCTGCTCAGGCATCCGATCGTGAACGCACGGCTGCACGGGCTGCACGCGCCCGAAACAAGGTATGCACNGCCTCCTAGAATGCTAAGGTCTACGTGACAGAACTTGGCTCGCCTCGTCTGATGAACCGCCATGGCTCGATCGATTCTATCGATTCGCGGGCGACAGTTATCAGACACCCCCCGGGTACTAGACCGGGCTCCCCGGACGAGCGCATCTCTCGGGAGAGTCACGCTCGTCTCGTCATTGACCGTCCGCACCCGGCCCATGATAGTGGAAAGACTCATCGTGGCCGTCTTCCTATGGGGTCGGGGCAAACCAACGAGGTACCCCGGGAGCACACTACTAATGCCCAAGCGGAGTAAGAAACCTCTCCCTATAATACACATTCTTGACATTCCCAACTAACAACTCGACAATAGACACTGCAAACGCTTCCATCACCCCATTTCGAAGATGGACTACCTCCTGCAGCAGCACCGTTTAGAAAACCGTGGTGACTCGCAGAAAGCCAGAAGTAGTGCCCGCCAGGACAATAATAGTCACGTGGAACTCACGAGTTCTCGGCGCGGAGTCCGGACTGCAGTTGTTGCCGACCCCGAGCACCATAGAAACGCCCCTGCCCAGGGTCATCGTGGCCCCAACCAGCAGGCCGCCAGTAACATTGACAGAGTTAACTGGCAGCAAATGCGTCGGGCCCTCGATGAGATCGACGTTGACCCCGTCGCTTCTAACGCCCGCGAGGTTCACCGCGGTGTACCTCGTCACAACACTCATCGCTATACCAGTGAGCGGTGTAGTGACGGTGCCCCCTCCACCTACGTTGACCCTCGGAGGGGTAATCATGATGTGAGACAACCAAGCGGTCTACGTGAGTCTCGTCGCCGCGTTGGGGGTTCTCACCACCACCGTGATCTGGCCGCAACCCAGGAGGACCAAACTAGAGCTGGAGAACGCATCCGGTCAGCCGATCGTGCGGAACCTCAGTAAGAGCCCTTTGTCCATAATACACCATCTATGAATCCTGTACTAACAACTACATCCTAGACAAGCCAACGACAATGTTGCCCGCGAGTTGAGTGTTCCGGCTATCGGATCTGGTGAGCCCAGGACTGGGCACCGTTTCTCTTCCATGGAGGCGGTCTACAGGGCCATGCGGTCGGCTGCGGTAAAGAGGGTACCCAGGGTCCCAAACAGAGAGTCNGTGACGGTGCCCCCTCCACCTACGTTGACCCTCGGAGGGGTAATCATGATGTGAGACAACCAAGCGGTCTACGTGAGTCTCGTCGCCGCGTTGGGGGTTCTCACCACCACCGTGATCTGGCCGCAACCCAGGAGGGCCAAACTAGAGCTGGAGAACGCATCCGGTCAGCCGATCGTGCGGAACCTCAGTAAGAGCCCTTTGCCCATAATACACCATCTATGAATCCTGTACTAACAACTACATCCTAGACAAGCCAACGACAATGTTGCCCGCGAGTTGAGTCTTCCGGCTATTGGATCTGGTGAGCCCAGGACTGGGCACCGTTTCTCTTCCATGGAGGCGGTCTACAGGGCCATGCGGTCGGCTGCGGGAAAGAAGGTAACCAGGGTCCCAAACAGAGAGTCAGTTCAGTATCCTTATGACGATTAACCAACCACGGAATCCTACCACGGTCCCGCCAACGCCTCACCCGCNTATGCACACTCATTCGGGGACATCACGAAACTCATCATACCAGAATTCGTTCTTTAATCCCTAAACTTGCTAGATTATATTCCATAGACGATATGTGATGTCCACGGAAAGTAGTAGATATCGAGATCGATGGCGTTGAAGGCTGTATATCGATAGGCACATCCATAACAACACTTTGTAGAGTACAATGAACAGAAGAGAACCATGGCCAAATACAAGTGGGCAAAACAATTCCGACAATGTAAACCAACAAGACCACTGATTTTAAAATAATCACGGAATATATAGCAAAGAAACTAGATACTGTGAACTGGTCAACGACAATATACCGATTTCCAACTCCGGAGAAAGCTGTTACATCATAGACGCAGGTACAACTACACAACCTCCATNGATGTGTGCGCCGGCAAGTGCTGCCCCCGCAGAGGACAAAACCAGGGAAGCTAGCCCACGATGCATTCCCTAATTCCCTATGTTTACTTCTGGCCCATCATTGCTGGTGGGCCATGTGTCACAATAGTTTGTCGCGTCCTTGCGGAGTGTCTTGGGGTTCGAAATTAGGTGGATTGCTTGTCAGCAAACTGGTGATTCGTCTCCAATATGAATACATAATTATGCCACATTTCATCTCAATCAAACCACGACTTTCGGGGCAAACTTTATATGTAGTGGTAGTCTTTAGGCATCATCTCAAAGGATGGGATGAGATATATTGTCGTTCCAACTATGCACACTCATTCGGGGACATCACGAAACTTATCATACCAGAATTCGTCCTTTAATCCCTAAACTTGCTAGATTATATTCCATAGATGATATGTGATGTCCACGGAAAGTAGTAGATATCGAGATCGATGGCGTTCAAGGCTGTACACCGATATGCACATTCATAACAACACTTTGTAGAGTACAATGAGCAGAAGAGAACCATAGCCATATACAAGTAGGCAAAACAATCCCGACAATGTAAACCAACAAGACCACTGATTCTAAAATAATCACGAAATAGATAGCAAAGAAACTAGATACTTTGAACTGGTCAACGACAATATACCGATTTCAAACTCTAGAGAACGCTGTTACAAGCTCATAGACGCAGGTACAACTACACAAACCACATGGGTAGCAGCACGACATTTCTCCAGTGCCACTTTGAGTTCCGCCACCATCCATAGCCTCTTGCAGCACTCCGGTGGCGATCTGGCTGCGTTCGAGCTGGATCACTTTGGATATGTTCACATGTGTTCAGTGTAGTTGGGCTTATTTTGTATTTCTCTAGTAGCTAAACAGGAGGGAACATATACCCTCATTTATACTCACCTAGATCCCCCGCCCATCTGTATATCTTGAGCGACACTTGAAACAATCTTCACGCTCTCGTCTGGCACCGCTAGTACCTTCAATTAAGCTGTTTTTCCACAACCCGGACAATTACAAGGTTGAAGCTGAGCAGAACGGTGAAATAAGTTCACTCGTAAGCCGCGGGGATCGCTGAGTCGCTTTCAGATTCGCGTGCACCGCGTCTGTTTCCCCCGGGCTTTGAATTCGCGATAAACTACCTACCACGAGCTAATCAGGCGAATGATCTTGTACCATGCCTGACCGCACTTTTTGTGTAATGTGGTCGTTTACACGCAGTTTTGGCCCACAGCCCGCCGGAGGAACGTAACCCGGTCCGTTGGTGAAGATGGATGGATTTTCCTATCACTGGACATTTAGGGGTTAGTTAACAATGGGACATTATGCGCTTAGTGGGACGTGTTGCTTACAGCGGGCCTCCCGGATATCAATCTGGATTGATATACGTCGTTCGGAACTCATTATAGAGTATCAGGAGATCGCGGCCTTCATGGCAACATGGGAATCGCACCTGGTGACTCGAGTCCTGCGTACAGGGCTTCATTGATATCTGATCTGAGCTCCGGACCAAACTCTTGAAGGTTTCGTACTGCGCAAGTGGCAGCTACATCCCAGGTCTAGGTATGATATCCTTAGAGAGTCCCAATATTTCATTGGGTCACATCCGCGGGAAATTCTATTAGCATTCCCCGCGATTTTCCGGTTGTGGAAGATTTCGCACTTCCACGTCATATCAGTGGTAGCTGTATCCACCCTTCATATTTCATCTTTGCGGATGAAGAAACGTGGCCTAAAACCCCGATACATGGTAGGTTAACTATGTTAATACGAGTATTCTATGTAGGTCAATCGTTCGAAAACGGCGTGGAGTCACTTACGGGCCTGGCACCTCGGGTTTGGGCCCAGAGTATGCCAGAGTAATCCCGGCATACTCAACCTCTTCCCTTTCCACAACAGCGTATTCTGGATCCCCATCTTCCAGATGAAAGCTCCATTCAGCCCGTTTTTCTTGCACCCCATTTCCTGTCTCCATACTCTGCGCGTCCCGGGTATCGCAATGCCGCTTCAATGTCCTCTCTCACAAACTGGTACCAGGCGCATTTCCGAGCGGCTTCACGGACTGAAACCCCAGCAATGTCGCTCAGTCTGATTCCGGGGGAAAGGTTTGAACCCTGCTTTTTCCCCGACTATTGCATGGATCTGCTGCACAAAGGTGCAACGATGCTATGTATACGTGCAGCTCGAGTAACTCATGGCTCTGGGGACGGGGGCTATGATTGAGTGATGGTTAGATACCAATGACTCCATAGATTCAGTCAATCAACGCACCAAACGCGTTGTGTTTGATACCTAGAGAGGTATCAGTCGTGGCTGGGGTCCAGTCAGTGACACGACGACGTTGGTCGCTGAGTTTCGCCCAGTCAAAACTGGTGGGTAGTCGACCCTCGCGCGTAGTTCTATCGGCAGGTTGCTGAGTACCCACGCTTCCTTGGCTTGACGATGGAACGAGAAGAAGAGAAAGCTAAGGGTATTTCGCAATAAAAATATCCAAAGAAGACCACAGCGCCGTTTCACTCGTTCAACTTAGAAGACTCAGCATGTTTGCCACATAATCAGATCTAGAACCCGTGTGAGCTGGAACAAACACTGTCTTCTCTGTCGTGAGCAAACAGTTTCACTTCACGCATTACATCCAAATAGACGAGACGGGAAACTAACATCTAGCGTTTCAGAATTGGATGTCTTGCTCTTATGGCCTTGGAAAACTTGCAGTTTGCATGTATATCGTGGCAGACCTGAACATTCTATGTTGTTGATGTGTAGACAAAGCCCTAGGATTTGGATGTACGAGAGATTTTTGATCTACCAAACAGATTTGGTTTCATGCATGAACAGAGAGTCTAACTGTTTGGCACTCGATACTGGTTTCACCCTCACGGAGGGGACTCCGTGTTGCGCCGTGGCGATGGATGCTTGCAAATTGAATAGCGTTGAAGAGACATCAATCCATTAGAGTAACCAACAGATTTAGATCACTCTCCGAACGATAGCGCACAGTAGTGTCGTCTGGTACTTCACCAGGCAACTTGGTGCTGTAGACTATGATGAGTTCCGGTTACACAAGCCATGCTAGTTCACTCTGTCTCTCTTCACAATGTGAGCCCCCCAGGTAGTACCTGACACCTGGTTTGTCCCCTGATGATTCATGAACTTCAAGTGGGAGATCTAAACTGGGCCACATACAGCTATTTTATTCAAAGTACAGTAAACCTGACCTGAGTTTCTGTACCCATTTAACACTCCTAGTGTTTGACATCCCTAGGGTGGTTTCGGTGAGGTCAACATAAACAGGTAGAGATGGTTATGACGCAGCCCTCCGACTCTCTAAATAACGTAGATTCAAGAACAGCGCCGATAAGCATTGCTAATGAACAAGTCCTCAACCGTGAGATTCTATCTACAGACTTGTTGTTAGTTGCCAGACCCTAACTGTAGCTCATGAGACACAGCAACCCTAACAATGATATAACATCACCAACATCGGAAAACGAATTCATAGACTATTATTGTTAACTGGACTATCCCTGTCCCTGGAGTCAGATAAGATAAGCACAGCCACTGGGTCTGTCTACATCAAATCTTCTCCCAGACTGTGATTCCTGTGAGAATTACCCATCTTAATATACGTGTGCTTTCTATCATAGTACTTCCCGTGACACTACCTCACCATACTGCTTACAATTATTCATTGCCAGAAGAGAATTTTGATTTTGTTCCCTAGTTCATGTAAAATGCTCCCGGGTAATCCCAAAGTTACCTCTCACTCTAACCCTTAGCATTATCTGTGACCCTCTAGTCCTTGCTATGGTTAGCTTTCTGACTGCCGCCGCGCGACACTAATTCTTCAAGCTTTGCCTACGATCCCGAGTCCCAGCTACCTGATCCGAGTCTATATATCCACACTGACGACGAGAGCCAATAATGTTGTTGTACGCTAGTGCAACAATGTTAGTATGTCTGTATCATTGTCTATAGTAATCTCCAAAATGTGAGATATCTGACTTACAGCACTGGGTCTTGAGTGGGAAAGGTAGTATCACGGATTTAAGCCGTAAAAAACTATCGTCGTCCTTCTATATGACGACATATTCAGACCTCTCGGTCTCGGATGACGAGATCCATTCGAAATCGTCATGAACCTTGTTGTTATCGGGCCCACCGTTCTCGGTTTCAGGGCCGTCACAAGGGGCCGAAAGCTTGCTTTCCATGGTGACGGAACCGGCCTCATCTAAGGCTAGTTTGGCTCGGCCTGCTTCTTGGACTGTGCTGCGCCGTGATTTGACGACAGAGTAAGACTTCGCGCTCGATTGTGTCTCGTGTTTAGAGGTGTTGGGCGGTGCTTCGAGACTTGTGAGAGGCTCTGATGACCGAGCACCTCCACGCTTCTGAAAAGGTCTACGTTGGATTGATGGTTAGAGATGGACAGGCAAGTAAGGGAGGTGGATGCACATACCGAGTTTTCGGGGCGTTTTTGTCCCCGTGAGAAGTGTCAGCCGTAGCTGAGGTTGAGTTGGTGACCCGGCGGCGCTGTTCGCCTAGTGCTTCCCAGTCGCAACTGCTAGGTGGTTGACGACTACGCTCACTTTTCTTGTATGATGTCTTGGAAGGCATTTTAATTGAACTTAGATGGGCGATAGAAGAAGAAAACAAAATAATGTTTGGATCACAAACATAATATCTGNGAGTGGCTTTGGTGACCGAGCACCTCCACGCTTCTGACAAGGTCTGCGTTTGGTTGATGGTTAGAAATGGACAGGCAAGTAGATCTAGTGGATGCACATACCGAGTTTTCGGGGCGTTTTTGTCCCCGTGAAAAGTGTCAGCCGTAGCTGAGGTTGAGTTGATGACCCGGCGGCGCTGTTCGCCTAGTGCTTCCCAGTCGCGACTGCTAGGTGGTTGACGACTACGCTCACTTTTCTTGTATGATGTCTTGGAAGGCATTTTAATTGAACTTAGATGGGCGATAGAAGAAGAAAACAAAATAATGTTTGGATCACAAACATAATATCTGNGAAGAAGGCTGAAACAATGTTGTGCCTTCCCGAGCCTGATTAGGCAGTAAGTATGCCAAGCAATCAGGGCTGATACCTGTATGAACTATGGAAAACAGTACCTTCTTCACTTGGGACAAATATATGCCAGTTCCAACCGTTGACGCCAAGGACACTGGATAGGCCATGGAAGTCTGGGGCTCTAGTACCACGAAATGTCTGACGTATGATCTCAAAATGCAGGACAAACTGTCTTCTGCTTGTACGTCTTGGTAGGTCTGACTTGCTGACAAGCCCAGTGTAGATACAAACCGCACTGATTTGACCACATAGGACGTTGGCATTCTCCAAGGGAATTAGTCCGATACGTAGACGGAGGTGTTCACGTATTGAACAAGGACATACTTTCGAATACTGCCACAGGGCTTTCAGATTCTACAATGACGATCAATGTCCTTTGAGTGAACATGGCGGAACAACTAGTGATCTTTCTACACGATTTCCTTGTTGCCGTCCCTCCCGAAAGACTGTCCTGCCTGACGTAATGAGAGGTATCAGTATATCGCTGTTATAAAGATAGATGGAATCTTTGGACTTGCTTGTAGCTGCATAGGGTCTATCAAGACCTA
Organism: Huntiella omanensis; assembly: GCA_000833645.1. Taxonomy (NCBI): domain Eukaryota; kingdom Fungi; phylum Ascomycota; class Sordariomycetes; order Microascales; family Ceratocystidaceae; genus Huntiella; species Huntiella omanensis. The sequence continues at coordinate 26,353 of JSUI01006375.1, forward strand.
TATTGCACGCACGAGCGGACATTCCTATACAGTGAGAATCAAACAACCAGTGAGCCGCCATCAGAAAGCACAACGGCTGGCGATGGGAACGAGGGGTGTTAAGTGACGCGAATGATGACCTTCTCAGTTCATAGGACTATGTAACGAGCCCATGACCAATAACGCAACATACACCGCTGGCTCACACTCCATAGGCAGACATCGGCCGCTTGGCGGCCACCTAGCTCACACAACGTATGAGGTCTGGTGTAAAGATTGATAGTGTACCGTTGTGTCAACAACTGCTAGTGATTACGATATCCATGGAGAACGAAGCTTTTGAGCAGTGATTTGTCCTAGTTTATGTATGTCAATACCTCAACTCTCTTCAAGCGACGATGGTCTCTAGAAGTGCAGAGGTTTGTCTGAAGTACTTTCGGACTCGAATAGAAGGATGATGATGTGACAGGCTAAGCCTGGGACACGAAGTCTGATTCCTTCTGGATCACAAAATCTTCCATGCCCTCTGCTTCTAGAGAGGAGATCTACACGAAGCCATCCAAACTTCCGCAGTCCTGTCCTCTAGTCTTGATTTCTAAGACATAACGATAACCCACCGTTAGAGTTTTAGGACCATTCCAAGAGTGCTACACCAGTCAATACAAGATTTGAATTCCTATTCGCAAGTGAGGGTGTAGATGAACAGAAAGAACAAAAACTGTAACAAAAACTATAACAAAATTACATTGTAATCCTTCAACGGAACTATCGCTTATGATACCAAAACAATTTCTCTTCCGCTTGTGTGTACACGCTGGCCGTGTACCTTTTCTCTCCCGTCAGCCAGCTATAGATCCACAAATTCCACCCCGGTGCAGCCCAGTCCTGGCTACACCCGTTGAGGCCCCGTCACATGGGCCTTCCCAAAAAGATGACGAATCTCCAGATTGCCCCACACCCGCAACCTGAAATCACTAACCGAAGCCTCCGGAGATTCAAAAAGATCCGTTCCCACGGTTCTTCGCTCAATCCTCCATCCCAAGTTATTTATGGGAGAGGATCCTGACACCGGCAATCCTTTCGGGGTGCCTTTGTCTTACAGCACCCCGAAAGACATCTCCGCCGGCCCCTCCTGACCCTGGAGCTCTTCCGTAGGATGTCAAGATGGTCCGGCTTGTCTTCTTCACCGCCCTGACCAACCCTCCTCTTCATACCCCCCCACCGAGTAAACAAAAGCTCTTCGTCGTTGTCCGTGTCGTCTCCATATTGAGCTATTCTAGACATCTGCGACAATGAGCTGTTTGGTCTAGATGAAATCTCGGGTATGGCTACGGACATTCCCCGGACCAGTTTCACGGGTCGACGCTTTCTCCATGAAAACCATTTAAACCAGGAAGGCCAGCCCATCTTGTCGATGCTGGCGTTGGTGAAGTTTCCTCTGAACTAACAAGGCTATGTATTAGTTAGTGATGAGAGGATCAGTGCGGAGATGGAGATATGTTTGAAAAATGTCGGAAAAGACCCAATGGCGGTGGCTACGGAGGCTGGCGACTTACAAAACACAGATGCAAAATGGCAAACTCGTGGTCTTCCAGAAAAGGTACTGATGTCCCTTCAATGTTCAAATGACGTTTGCCTAGTTGGTTGTAGGCAAAACTGGTACAATTATATCGTCGTGAATAACAAGATGGCAGGCAATCTGTCTAGGATAGGGAATGGTGAAGCCTGGCACAAAAATCCATGGCCAAATTCTACTCCTGCGGCCCTTTCGGGTACTTGGGTGCGTCCAGGCTTCTGAAGTGCGTGCTTAGTCAAAATGAGGCAGTTGCCGTCTTTTCTAAACACAGTTCAGGCAGTCCCAGGGCCTAGGGCGGTCCGGTTCGGAAGCTGCTGTGGACTCTTGGCATTTCCGAGGAACCTTCCCTACGACGATGAATGGATGGTTGCTTGAGATATTTTGCCTCATGTGCGCCACTCGTGTGCTGCCAATTTCTCTATTCCGGATGGTCTTCGTGTTTGACTAGCGATCAAGCGGCCGACAGTACTTGGTGGGTTTTATCGCGATATCCACAGTGGTGGTTGACGCAAGCGCAGTCTGCACTTGCTGCTTCCAAAACTCCAGAACAATTCAAACGGCCAAACAGAGTGTTTGGTCGATAGACGACATAGCGTGTCCCATTGGCTCTGTTGTAAGATGTTAGCGAGGACACTAGGATGACGGCTTGCCGTTCGAGGGGGGGCTTTGAGCTCTGGGCTCTCGTACCTTGGAATGGGCGCATCATTACCCGTGAACATCATGGGGAGCCTCCCGTGTAGTGATGGCAGTCAGCCCAAGTTTGTGGTTTAATAACGGATGATTTTAGAATCGGGGACGCGGGCCTAATTGGACATCTTATATACCCTGTGGGAAGATATGTTTGTCGTGGTTCTGTCTCTGTGGATAGTCGGAACTTCAGATGTCTTTTTGCAACAAACAGAATGTGTTATCAAGTATCCCACATGGCTACCTAGTAAGCAATCATGTTCTGCTACTTGTGATCTTTTGGTTGCTTCTGGGGCCATGGAAAGTCTGTATTTGCTCGCTACCAACTATGTCTCCAATTGCTACGATACTTTTGTGCCACTTTCAGGTGTGTAGTGAATAACCTCAATGACATCTCATTCTAAGATGATTTCAGATATCTCTTTACACATTGGTAGTGAAACTGGTGTAATACAGACCTCGCAAAGAAGTGTAACACAAGGGCCTAATCCAAGTGTATAAAGCTATAAAACAATGATTTACGACAAGTCCAAGCTCCCTGGTCACCGGGAGGCACACATCTCTGCACATAATATTTGATTATGGTTTGTTCTTGGTCTTTGTCTCCTTTGAGCTGGTCAACAGCCCATGCGGGCAGTCTGAATGGAAACAGCACAACGAATTCTAGAGAACGCAAGACACACAAACTGTCGCGAAATGCAAACCATGCTTGCTAGCCCAAACATGTACTTTCTCATCTGAATTATAATACCACGCACTCTTTGCTTTCCCATAAAGATGCTACAGACTCCGTCGTCATCGGTCGACTTGTCTCAGTCGTCCAACGGGTGAAAACTGACAAACAGTTTGGTTTCTCCCTATCTTCTCTGTTTTGTGAACTGTTGGCCTTGTCGTGTTTCATGATGTCGATATGAACTGAAGCATAGACTCTGCTTTGATTACGTTTGTCGTAGGCCAGAGTCAATATTTATGGGCTTGCACATCAGGTTTCCCAATCGAGGTTTGCCTGTCATCAACTTTGTTGCACGGTTTATAGTAACACTTGATTAACAGGGGCCTGAGGTAGTGTTCTAGATTTGAATTGACAAGTCTCTACAGGATCTATTTCATTGTTTTCTCATAGACGGTTCGTCGATCGTATATGAAACCATGTTATGGGGTGACAGAGAACAAACCTTGGTGACTATTCACAGATGTGAAGTCAGGTTTAGGGAATGATTTAACAAGCACAGATACATGTTTGAAAGAGAATACCGCTATTTCTAAGAGGTGGAGAAGTCCTCTGTTATTTGTCCCCCACTACAGACAATGACCGCAGACTAATGCGTAGGATTGGCGTCTTACAATAAAACACCCGGTCAACACGGCATATTAGTCTGGTAAGACCAGAGAGGATTTTTGAGTACGTGTACATACATGCACGTACATACATATGTGCATAGAATTCTGGTTACAAGTCCCCTTCAATAGCGTGAATATATTGGATTCATATCTCCAAATAGAATTCTTGGTCCGCCTTGTACATGTTAGTTACTAGAACTCGTAGAGGTTGTCGCACCTCTTGGTAGCTCCAACCTAACGGAGTCTGGCACTGCATGCAAAATCCGGGTCTCAAATTAAATGTTCACTCAACGCAGCCGGGATAAATCGAGTCCCGACTTTATAGAATCACAGTGCTGACTATACAATATAGTCCTTTATTCAATTGGACTCAACGGACCACCCGTGATATCACACCGATCGGCGCGGGTCACGTGACCATACAAACCAAACAATTGATGTCTGGCAGGTAGATCCCTGTCAACGGTGTAGAACGCCACAAACGCCACACCAGGGGGCTGTGTCGGTGAGATGTCAATTTCGGTGAGCGGCGTACACGTAACCACGCCAACCAGCACCACTAACAACGAAAGAACATTTATTTAAAGACGACTTGCAGTTGTCACCCCGTAGGACCAAGGAACATGGTCCTGAGTCTCGCCAGTCGTAATCCAGTGATTAGAATGCATCATTTTGAGGGATCAGCTAATGAAAGTGTGTTTTCGCAAACATCTGCCCAATGACGTGTCACATCTCCCATTTGCATATCCTTGGAGAACAAATTGTCAAAGTATGTACGTACATGAATATCACCGATCACATGCACATAGTGCTTGCGTGGCGTGGTATTCCAACTCGCATGTTTTCATATGTCTGCCTATATATCCAACATTCCAAACCACGCACTCCCGCATCAAATGTCCGATGTTTCCGCATATGACCCACTTATTTTCTGCCGGTCTATACCGCCATGGGGGTTGGTCTTCTACCCCATCGTATCACTGGCGCCCGTTTGTGTCACCAGGTACACTTGGCGCTTCGACTACTATTCACAAAGTTCTTGTGGTTTCTAAGACGTAATACTGGTACTTCGGTGTGTTGAGTATAAGCTCTTATTGTCTTTTGGTCATACAAAACGCCTCGTTGAAGGTGTATAAGTATGTATCCATAAGACCGGACACCACCACATTTAAGACCCGCCACTTCTGGGTGGATTTCAAACACCATCAGATCAGCATTAGCTCATGTATGTACACCGGTTTTTCAGACAAGGTTGAATTGACAAACATGGACAAACTGCATCAACAAAATTTTATAGTATAGACAAAAAAAGACAGTGCAATTATCATTATGTACATACAGCGACTCTAAAGAGTAAATCAAATTGCGATCAATCCCAACAGGAAACATCAAACATGGAAGCATATAACAGAACAAAAATCCAAAAGGAAGAATTAAACAATCAGGGCAAGAACGGCAGCCATGAGGGCACCGTTAACAACAACGCTTCCGGCACCAGCAGTCTCAGTGGTGCTGGTAGAAGAAGAGGAAGAGCTGGTCGAAGTACCAGTGCTCTTGGAGCTACCAGTACCAGTAGCAGTGCTGGTAGAGTTTGAAATGATAGAAGTGTAGAGACCAGTAGCGGCGTTGGTAGGAGCAGTGAAGCTGCTAGCGGCAACGGTAGGGGTAGAAATGCCAGTGGCGATGGAGGGGGTAGAGATGGAAGCGTCACTAGGGGCGGAGAAGGCACCGGAGGCGGAGGAGTAGCTGGGGACACTGGGGCTGGCGGCACTGGGGCTGGCGGCGGCACCGGAGGCGGTGGTGATGGCGGTAGCGACGGAGGTTTCCTGGGCGTTGACGATGGCCAGGAGGGCGGGGAGGGCAAAGAGAGTGGAGAACTGCATTTTGGCGGTGTGTTTGGTTTGGTTTGGTTTGATTTGGTATGTAGAAAGAGTGGCTTTGGTGAAGAAGTTGACAAGCAAGTTAATGAGTCGAATGAATGTGGATGGAAAGAAATCTTCCGTTCAAGACTCGGGATATCGTCCCTTCATATACTCGACACATCCGGCTCACCCCCCCGTCATCCCAGTCTGCAGCGCCACCATCCACGCAACTCAAAGGCAGTTTGTCAACTCACAATCCACCACGCAAATCAAGAACCTTCGAAAAATAGCAATGGCCACGCGGCAGTGTTCTCACTTGCACAGGGGCAGTGAATCCCTCCCTCTGAAAGCACAAAAACCAATAGACCCTGCATGGCCTTTTCCGTTCTAGTTTGTAAATGTAAGTATCCACTTTCTGCGTCTAGCCTTTCCGTTCGCCCTGGTATTGTGGGGCCGTATAAGCAAACATGTCGTTGTTTTTCCCGCTAGAAAGTGCCCGAATGTGTTCTGGTCCGCGTCACAGTGGAGGGTTGATCTGCTAAGGGTTGGTTGTAAGATTCTATTTTTAGGAGCTTGGCTGTGGAATCTGACGGCAATTTGGTGGTTGGTTTTGCCTTGATGTGACTTGAGGTGTATTTGGGTTGTAACAAAAACTGACACAAAGAGTCAGCTGGTATACGTTAACAGTGGCTGTGTTGAAATGCATGTTATGATAGGGTTTAACCCATATTGGGACATTATTTGTGCAGTTGTGCACGGACGTGCATAAATACATTTGGGAGTGTAAGAGATTAATTCCAATTCATTGTAGAATATCCTGTCAACAGGATATTAGGTATAGAGCTATAGATTATGAACCAAATAGACTAGCTTAGTGCGAGCAATGACAGTCTTCTAATTAGTTCCGGGGACAGCAGTGGGCTTGGCCTCGTCTGAGAGGATGTAATGTCTCCCTGTATAAAGAGTTAATACACTGTCAAGTATAGTAGGCCGTTGGAGATGAACTTACCATCATCAGGAATAGAAGCATTAGGAGCAGGAGTAGCGTAGGGGTCCTCAACAATAGGATGAGCCACGGAAAAGGTAGCGGCAAGAAGAGAAACGAAGATAGTGGAGAAGTACATTGTTGCGGTTAAAGTTTTAAAGTTGTTGGAATGAAATGCTATAGTTTTATAAAGTGAAGGACAATGGGTCTACCAGAGAGCGTACGAAGTGAAGAATGAATGGAATGAAGATGTTGGATGATGAAGCCAGAACAAGAGTCTACTCTCTATTGGGAATCTACCTTCTACTTATACCCAAGTTGGTCCACATCCTGAGCTATAAAGTTCTTAGTACCGATGAATTTACCATACCCGTAACACGATCCTCGATTTGAGATTTGGGTTGGACCGCTAATGGAACTGGCCTTCTTTTCATCCCCTCGATCACACGTTTCATTGTGTTCTACCGATTTCTTGGCGATGGTTGGTGTTGATGATATAGCGAGAGGTCCTTTGGACTGGGAAATGTGCACGGTTGTTGAGATCTAGAAGGTCAAAATGTGTTTTTTGTAGTATAACATATAAGTGATATCTAGACACAAGAGTCAAAGGAGACGTTTGGAACATGGATTGAAGGTATATGTTCTAAGCCTACAAACAGAAAATAAGAATGTATGATCATGACATCATATAAACTATACTAGACCTCGACATTTCCTGAGTGCCGCAAAGCACAGGTCCATTTTCATCGTTCCATGTTTCATCCCGTGACTGCCAAGCCCAGCGAAATCCCCATGTCCCGGGATTCTTCCCGTCTGTGCCCGACTAGAATCTTCGACTATCTCCGACTACCGACCGAGATATGTTTACTTTGCATATAATCACAAGATTCCTCTCCCATGAAGTTAAATTTAGTATCAACGCAGAAAACATAAAGTACGTTAGGGTATTCATAATATATATTCAAACCCAGCCAGCTAGATACCTTAGATAACGATAGCCAAACCGGCAACACCCGCCAAAATCACACAGTTCACAGCAACTATAGCAGCACCAGCGGTAGCAGTGGTACTACTAGAACCCGGAGAAGATGTCCCAGACGCAGAACCAGATTTATTGGTAGATGACCCGGTAGCTTGGGCACGACCTAGGAGAACCTTTGTCTGAGTCTCACGACCAACAAGCGGGGCAGCGGCAGATTCAGAGGCAGGAGACCTCTCAACAAGGAGGGTCTCAGTAGCACCAGCGGCGATGGTGATAGCGGTTGACGAAGGGGCCTCAATATTGACGAACCCCGGGTCATCCGCACGAGCGGTAACAACAGAAGGGACAACAGTCTCCTCTTCACGTGCAACTATGATAGTTGAATAGGGAGCACTAGTCGTGATAGCAACGAGGGTAGAAGAGTCGCTGTTCGGTTTAACCTGGTCAGCCTGCTTAGGAGCAGCAAGCGCTGAGGCGGCGAGGAGGGAGAAGATGACGGAGGTGTAGAGCATTTTGGCGGTGAAGAAAAGAAGAGGGTATATGGATTATAGAATGAATGTATGAGATGTTGGTTCTACCAGAGAACTAATTAGAATGAAGATGCTGAGATCATCCACCTTTGATCAGAGAGACTCGCGGGTCATCGGGCTATTTATCGTCTCGCCAAGTCCCATTCTGATATCTTTTTAGACCTCACATCTGTGAACCCCAAATTCTTCAAGGCATAGTACATCCATTTCACTCCACAAACCCGTGCCGCATCAAGCCACTCCATTTCACAAATCACTCCACAACTCTTTAAACAAAACATACAGAAAAGTTGAAACATCCAAGCACCCAGAATAGCACCATTCCAGTTCCAAATCTACCGCCGCCGTATACTTTTGATTCATCGTCTTCATTACCATTTATATCTGTACAAATCTACTCAATCGTGTTCCCCAGGTTAACATGCACCGCCTTAACCTGTGAATACGCCTCCAGACCCGCCTCGCCAAGTTCCCGACCAATACCACTCTGCTTGACACCACCAAATGGTACGTGTGGGTCACAGTCCTGGGTGCTGTTGATCCAAACCATACCAGCCTGGATATCCGCCGAGATCCGTGTTGCCCGGACAATATCCTTAGTGAACACGGCCGCACCAAGACCGTAGCAGCTATCATTGGCCATGTTAATGGCTTCCTCCTCCGTATCAAATGGCGCAATGACCACCACAGGACCGAAAATCTCTTCTTGGAATACAGTCATGGTGCTCTTGACGTCACTGAAGACAGTGGGTTCAACAAAGTAACCCTTAGAGAACTTCTCCGGGATCTTACCACCACAGACAACCTTGGCACCCTCATCGATACCCTTCTGGACATACTCCATAACCCGGGACTGTTGCGCCTTGGAAACCTGAGGACCTTGGTAAGTCTTCTCATCCCACTGGCTACCCAACACCGAAGTATCCTTAACCCGAGCAGCGAACTTGGTAACAAACTCATCATAGATACCCCGCTGCACCAAAAGCCGCGAAGTAGCCGTGCAGATCTGACCCTGGTTACTCATGATACCCATGTGCGACCAGTTAACCGCCTGAACCAGATCAGCATCGTCAAACACCAACAACGGACTCTTACCACCCGTCTCCAAAGTAATATTCTTCAACGTCTTCGCCGCCGCCGCCATGATATGCGTCGCTGTCTGTGTGCTTCCAGTGAAAGCCACCTTGTCAACCAAAGGGTGCTCAGCCAACGCAGCACCAGCGTCTTTTCCAAGACCGTTGACAAAGTTGACTACACCCGGTGGGAAGCCAACCTCCTTGATCAGCGAGGCTAGGTAGAGGATAGACAGAGGAGTCTGCTCGGCGGCCTTGAGAACCACCGTGTTACCGCACGCCAGAGCGGGACCTAGCTTCCAGGTCGCCATGGACAGAGGGTAATTCCATGGGATAATCTGGCCTACCACACCGATTGGTTGACGGAGGGTATAAGCCAGCTTGTTAGGCAACATCTGAGTCTGGCCGTGAATCTTGTCGCACCACCCGGCATAGTACCGAAGGACGGCAACAGCCTCAACGAGATCTACGTTCAGAGCGTCATTGTACGTCTTACCGTTATCCCAGGCCTCAATGGTAGCAAAGATGTCAACCTTCTCCTGAAGGGCATCAGCCAACTTGGTCATGAGGATACCACGATCAGAGGCGGCCATGGCCTTCCATGAGGGGGCCTTAAGAGCTTTAGCGGCAGCTTGGACAGCGGTGTCGACGTCCTTGGCGCTAGCGGAAGACACCGAACAGATGGGGGTCTCGGTGCTAATCTACAGTTAGTTTTATGCACATGGCCGGTCATCTCAGTATAGTACTTACTAAGGATCGACAGTCTCAAGAGTAGCGCCACCCTCGGCGGCAACGAACTCGTTGTTGATGAACAAACCGGTAGGCTGAGTCCAGCTCTTGCCGTTCGGCGCGGTCAACTTAATCTCAAGAGCACTCATGGTAGTCAAGCTCCTAATATGTCCTCTAAATGGCAAAACTAATCTGGAAAATACACGATTCATACGTCGTCAACGTAACACAGCAGAAAAAAATTAAGGTATTAAGACAAGAGCGGGGTATAACAATGTGTATAAGGATAGATAAACTCAAACCAAGGAACAAGATACGTCACGTCCCACCATCTTATATACTCCTTCCCAAACCCCCTTCTACTAGATAACGCGGGGTTATCTGCCTGGTTATGTAATTACCGACCAATGGGAATATTCCCTTTACGGCAACAACCGGCAACCTGCCANAAGGATCGACAGTCTCAAGAGTAGCGCCACCCTCGGCGGCAACGAACTCGTTGTTGATGAACAAACCGGTAGGCTGAGTCCAGCTCTTGCCGTTCGGCGCGGTCAACTTAATCTCAAGGGCACTCATGGTAGTCAAACTCCTAATACGTCCTCTAAATGGCAAAACCAATCTGGGAAATACACGATTCATACGTCGTCAACGTAACACAGCAGAAAAAAATTAAAGTATTAAGACAAGAGCGGGGTATAACAATGTGTATAAGGATAGATAAACTCAAACCAAGGAACAAGATACGTCACGTCCCACCATCTTATATACTCCTTCCCAAACCCCCTTCTACTAGATAACGCGGGGTTATCTGCCTGGTTATGTAATTACCGACCAATGGGAATATTCCCTTTACGGCAACAACCGGCAACCTGCCAAAAAGTCAAGCAGGTCCCGTCGGCAAAGGCAGGTGGTGACGGACTTGGCGGGTGGGTTTTGGGTTAGGGTGGGGCTTATCGATAACGAGCGGGGTTATCGGAGGTGGGTGGGGGGTAAGATAACGGGAGATATCAGCGAGATTGTGACGTTTCAAGATAGCAATGGGCGCTTATTTTGGTGTTGGGCTTGGAAAGGTGATTGTATTGTGTGAAATCAGCATCGCGAGAATACCGGAACCCGTCAAAAGACACATTATTCATCTCTTCTCTTCTCTCCTCTCACCCCATCCCTGCCCCGCTAACTCCACTCGCCGCCGGCCAAGACGGCCAGAATCCGGGGTAAACCAGCCCTAGCGGTCCTCAATCACATTACCCACCCCCGCGGGTTCCGCCCCGATTCTCCAATCCAAACCGGCTCTCCTACCCGGTTCACCCTAGACGCCAATGACGTAACCGCTCGGGGCATTCCATTATCACCATCTCAATGTAACCCTAATCCATAACATCCTGGTTTGCGCTGATAACTTGATGATTAATTAACCCCGGGTATCGGGGAGGGAGGGAAGCTATCCTAACCATTGCTCGTCAACATTCTCGAGAACGCCTTCGAGGACCTTTCTCTCGCGGGCGCGCCAGTCTATCGACATTTTCTGGTAGTCGTCAAGTTCGACGCCTGATGTCTCCCAATCCATGTCTTCGTTAGCCAGTTTCTCAAGCTCATTCCAAGCTTGGTTCATCACGGTAGCCATGACTCTCTGCAAAACACTCTTGACCCGACCCTCAACCTTTCCCGTCAACACCACCTTCAGGATATCTCTAGAAGCCCGCAGTATCTCAGCCTCTGAGTTATCCGCCGCCGGTGCTGTCCCAATAGCCTCCGCCACCTGTGGCAATGGCATCAAAGTAGCAAGTAACTCCAAAACCAGTTTATCCTCCACCCGAGCGAACCCCTGAAGTACATCGGCCGGCCGCTCAGTGTACGGCAGAATAAGACGCTTGTGAATAAGCTGCGAGGAAGGGTCACTGACCGGTCTTCCCGAAAGAAGATAATCCTTCTTGCCCTGGCCACGTGGCTGAAGGTGCACGTAGTTGTTGTGTCTTTCCGGTGTATCCTCCTCCATGAATCCGTACGAAAGGAATAACTGGGTGTTCGACTTGTCACCGTAGTTGTTGTAAATCTGTTCCCCTTTGACGTGTCGTCTAGCAACAGACAAGGCCACCGAGTCGTCGGTCAACTTCCATTGAATCTTGGAGTGACCATCATGGTTACCAAGATCGAACAACGGGAGCAAGATAGAGAAATCCCCCGTAGAGACACCCTCCGGTAGAAGTCCCGCCAACCCCGTAGACTCCGGGACTACCAAGCTCGGCATGAAACTCCGAGAAGTGAATACCGCGTACGCCCAATGATACAAAGGCCACGTGAAAGTCTCTGAATTCCACCATGTTGGACGCTCCCCATCAATCTCAATCTTCCAAAGAGCTTCATACTCTTTATTCAAGGTGTTTTGAATATTCGTCACAGAAGCCTCCAAAGCCGAGCCGCCCAAACACATGTCTACATCCTCTCTATCCCAGATAGCCGGAATAAACAAGTCCTCAGGCTCCGGTAAAACATCGATATACGGCGCCCAAAAAGATTCCTTCCCCACCAAGAACTGCTGCATCAAAAGGATCCNTCAATCTTCCAAAGAGCTTCATACTCTTTATTCAAAGTGTTTTGAATATTCGTCACGGAAGCCTCCAAAGCCGAGCCGCCCAAGCACATGTCTACATCCTCTCTATCCCAGATAGCCGGAATAAACAAGTCCTCAGGCTCCGGTAAAACATCGATATACGGCGCCCAAAAAGATTCCTTCCCCGCCAAAAACTGCTGCATCAAAAGGATCCGACCCAGTACATGTGCTGGTGTCGCATCGACCACGGAGCTTGGCAACGCCACATTCGGCACCTTGGACGCTCTCTTTGTCGTCGCACATGGCTCACAGGGCGCATATGGATCCCGGAAAACGGATGAACCTGGGCGTAAATTGAGATAACTCAACGTTAACCCCATCGGACAACTAACCAGCGGAACACCCTCTTCAATATCTGCCTCCGCAACAAACGAAGCGCCCATGGCGTCATCAACGGAAATTCCCACCCCCTCGTTCAATGCCGCCCCATTCGCAATTGCCCACTTCCGAAGGAATTCGTAACGCGAGTCTTGTAGTTGTGTTTGTGTCATTGTAAAGTCGTTACTCGATTTGATGAAAGAAGAGGTGTGGGTGCGTTGGCGACGTCAAGATTCGTCCTGCTGCGATACAAATCGGATCGGAATCCCTAGGTGGGGCAACGAGATTTTGGACCCTAGGGTAACCCTGAGGAGAATCGTGTTACGAATAAGTGGGACAAAGGGAGACAGTAAGACGGACGAGCCGACGATTCGCGGAGTGGGGGGAGACGACGATGTGTGGAGGGCGAGGAGATGAAGATATAAAGAGACGGGCCAGTCGGTGAGTAACATGCCTCAATCCACTAGCTCAGCATCCAAATAACCATGAATCTCCTGATTATAACCCTGATATTAACCCTCGTCACTCTCCCCGCCACCCTTTCGGCGACGATTTCTCCTACTCCTGCGCCTCCGGCTTTTGCGTTGATGTATTGTGCCCGGGTTGGGTACTTGCAGAATACCATTGCCTTGGCTTCACCGTCTATGACTACGAATCTATGCTCTCTGTTTTGTCAGACCCATCAATACCTACTTTTGACCAACGGTACATCATGTGTTTGTGCAAATGATCTTGGGAATACATTGGATATTCTCTCACCAGAATATTGTGATATTGCTTGTCCTGGTGGTGAAGGGGGCCGTTGTGGTGGAAGTAATGCCTCTGCACTTTGGATTAACAAAGAGACTGTTCGGATGACTTCGGTATTGGAGAGAACGGGACCTGTGAAAGTTATAGCGACAGGGACTGGTACTGGTGGAGGGAGTGGATATGGCACTGGGACTGGTTATGGCACTGGGACTGGCTACGGGACGGGGACTGGTGGTGGACCGACTAGCACATCAGGCTACTGGAACACCACCACCAAGATATCAACATCCCATACTCCAGGCACAGTTTCTTCCACCATTACCTCATCCACTTCAAACTCATCCACATCAACAATACCATCGCGCACATCCTCATCAATCTCTCAAAACACCACTTCGACAACTCTTCAAAGCTCCTCCACAAGTATCTCTCCATCCACAAGTCCTTCATCAACTATAGCACCATCTACAACAGTCCCCGAGACGTCCTCATCATCAGTCTCCGCCCCAGAAACTATAACCACCGCAACCTCAACCTCAGCAACAACAGACTCCGGCCCCTCTTGGGCCCATCCAACACCTACATCTGGTTATAACCACATCGGTTGTTACGGTGATGTCCCGAAACATGCTTTACCTCAGCTTGCTGCGAATAAATCCATGACTCCGGAGTTATGTATTGCTATTGCTCACTCTCTATACTCATCATCGCCTTTCAGTACCACTATGTTGCCTTACCTGTTCCTTGAATATCATCATGAATGTTACGGTGGCGCTAAGTTGGACTTTGGCGGAGCACCCGTTACTACTATGGTAGGGACAAAGGCTTGCAGAGACTATTGTTACGGATCTGTGACCCAAGGCGATGATGGTGTGAAGACTACCAACACTGCAAATTGGTGTGGTGGGCCTATGATGTTTGACCTGTACGGTCTACAGACTACGGTAGAATTCGATGGACCACTAGCTACATGGACACCTGAGTAGAAGACATAATTGAATGAAAGAATATGTTCATGAATTACCATAATGTTAAAAATGCGTACTAATATGTACAAACCAAACCCAGACCTAGACCCAAACACCTAACCCATGCTATGCTATTACCGAACCCATATTTACATGAAGAGCTCATCACCGTGGTACTTAGGAGCGTATCCAGAGCTGGCGAGAGAGAAAGACTCCTCACCAAGAGTTCTGGCGGGGAAGCCGTCGAAAGACTTGGCGTAGGTAGCGATCGAGTGAGCAATCAGCTTGGTGTTGACAACCCAAGCAGTCTCGTTGAGGTTGCTGACATCGTCGCAAAGCTGGTGGTAGCAGGGGTCGTACCAGTTACCGGCAACACCACCGAACATAGCAACCTCAGCCTCGGTCTTGATACCCTCAGCACCAGTGGCAATGCCACCACCAGGGATGCTGTTCCGGATGAAGGCATCATAGTCGGAACGACCATCAAAGGGAATAAGGGTGTAGTTAAGACCGTGGGCAGTGTACCAGTCAATGTACAGCTGCTTAAGGTCGCCAGAACCATTCGGGTTATCGACATTGTTGGCATCGTACACCTGGTAAGCGAAGTTGGGCGAGGCCATCATATCGTAGTCCATGAAGAGACGGATCTTGCTGTTCTCCTCCTCGGTCAGAGTAGCGACATAGTAGTCAGAACCCAAGAGACCCTCCTCCTCACCGGCCCACCAAGCCAGACGCACGCAGTTGTCGACCTCGAAGGCGGTAAGCTGCTTGGCAATCTCAAGAAGAGACATACTGCCAGTGCCATCATCGTTGATACCGGGGCCCTCGGCAACAGAGTCAGAGTGAGCGCCAGCCATGACACAGTTCTCGGGGTCACCAGCGGTAGTCTGAGCCAGAACGTTGGTAGTAGTGATAACCTCAACAGTCGAGTTGACCATAGCGATACCAGACACCCACTTTCCAAGGCTCAGCTGCTCAAGAATGGGAGCAGCCTCCTCCTGCGACAGGCCAAGGGTGGCGACGTGTCCAGGCTTGGGGGTACCCAGAGTACCGTGAAGGTCACCGGCCTCGTTGTTGTAAATGACAGCAGCGATAGCACCGGCAGCGCCAGCGAGCTCCGACTTGGTGCCGAATGAGCAAGTGCCACGCTTAATGAAGGCAATGCCACCGGCAACATCAGTGGAGTAATCAGCAGCGTCGCAACCATTGTTGGAGACAGGAACAATGGTACCAGAAACAGCACCGCTATCCTTCGTGGGGGGACTCAGGCTCATAGCAGAGCCGGAGAGCTTGATGTGGTTGACAATAAGGTAAGAATCCTCGACATCACCGGCGAAAGCCTCAAAGTCCTGGGTCCACACCTTGTAGTAGTCGCCGTGCTTAGCAAGTTCGCTCTTGATGAATTCAACGGTCGCGTTGTGGCCTAATAAGAGACATTTGGTTAGAGTTGACGCTAAGGCGCTAGTCAGATCGTGATGGTTACTCACCAGGGGAGCCAATGACGCGAGTGGGGTGGCCATGCTTTTCCTGGCTAGTCTGGGCGATCTTGTAGAACTGCTCGGCCCAAGCCATGAGCTCTTCGCCCTTGATGGTGGCCTGGAGAGCCTCCGAGTCGATGGGGGTCTTGCCAGACACGGTAACGGTAGACTCAGTGTTGGCGGCACGGAGAGGGGCCTGGACATCAACGGCGTAGGCCGAAACGGCGCCAGCCATGGCGGCAGCATTAATAAACTTCATTGCAATGTAAAGAGCGTTTTGGATGAGACTGTCTCAGATGCTGATGGAAAACAAAGAAAGAGAGTGTGTTTTCAGTAAAGATACAAGGCAAAAATACTACAAGTATAGAGGCAGAGAAGAATAACAACAAAAAATGGCAAGGCACAACGAGGCTTTTATGACGATACAAATTCCAATGACTCCAGGTTATCACGCGCCGATAGCACGAAGCGAAGCGATTAAATTGCTACCTGAACCCTGGTCCTCTGTCTCGTTGCCTTGGGGACTTTAGCACTTGAAGGAACAATACAGCGCCCCGGGTTTCCCAAAAGGGAAGGAACACTCACGTTATTGCAGGGTGTCTATCGCGCTCAATGGCTTAATAAGCACATAATTCTGGTGGAGGGTATGACATGGCAGCTGCAAGATGTGCAGGAGAAGCTGGTTCGGCATGCAGGAGGGTATTCGGGAAAGGAGGCGGGGTGACAGTCTCGGGTCCTTCCTAAACCTTCTTGTTATCTTTGTTCTTGAGCGATGAGACATCTGTGCTTTCTCGGATATGGCTTAAAATTTGACGGCGTCAATTGTTTGTGGCCGGGCGGCCTTCTTGGCAGTCGGTGTGTTGACTACACATCCGGAAGGTGACGGGAGGGTCCTTCCGATGCCCCGGCCATGTTATCTACATCTTGGCATTCGGGACGTCTTTCTACGAAGGCCAAAAAACGAAGCCGGCATTTTTCCTCCCGTAATCAGGCGCCCGCACAATCAGGACCCACTAAAAACCACTTCAACCCCTTCTCACCGCCCGAGCGAATTTAACCCCGCGGAGTCATTCTGCCACCTGCCGGAAACAGAATCTGACTAACCCCACATGACGACACCGACAAGATTTTATGATGTAGCAATGACCAAAAGCGACCGTAGAGTCTCGTGAATCTATAGCCGAGTAACCTCACATTACCCGACCACACGCCAAACCGAATCATGTCGACCTCGCCCGTTATCGGAGTTGCAGGTGGTGGCCAGCTGGGCCAGATGCTCACCCAGGCCGCCTTCCCCCTCGGCATCCCCATTGTCGCCCTGGACACCGCCGATGCGCCCGCCAAGCGTGTCAACCACCACGACCAGCACGTCACCGGCTCCTTCAAAGATGCCGAGAAGCTGCGCGAACTTGCGCGCAACTGCGACTACCTGACTGTCGAAATCGAGCACATTGATGCTACTGTGCTCCAGGAGATCGCCGACAACGGCGTGACTATGCCCGATGGCTCCGTCAAGCGCGTGGAGGTGCACCCGGCGCCGCAGACTCTCTCGCTTATCAAGGACAAGTTCCGTCAGAAGGAGTACTTTGCTTCCAAGGGCATTCCGGTAGCGACCCAGCTGCCCGTTGCCGAGGGCGATGAGTTTGCCAAGTCTCTGGCCGAGGTTGCTGGTAAGCTTGGTGTCCCACTGATGCTCAAGTCGCGCAACGACAGCTATGACGGCCGTGGAAACCTGAAGATCGATAAGGTGGATGCCGAGCTTGTTTCCCGGGAACTGGGTAACAAGGGCCTGTACGCTGAGAAGATGGTTCCTTTTGTTAAGGAGCTGTCTGTCATGGTTGTGCGGACTGAAGTCGATGGAGAGGTGAAGACTTTTGCTTACCCTGCTGTTGAGACTGTTCACGAGGATAGCATTTGCTCGACTACTTACTACCCGGCACGCGGTGTGTCGGAGGCCGTCAACAAGAAGGCTCAGGATCTTGCCTGCAGTGTGGCTGCTGAGCTTTGGGGTCGCGGTGTCTTTGCCGTTGAGATGTTCCTCACTTCTGATGGTAGGTCTTTTATGCTCGAATCTCTGTAATATTCACCTGCTAACTCTCACTTCTCGTAGACTCCCTCCTCGTCAACGAGGTCGCTCCCCGCCCCCACAACTCCGGCCACTACACCATCGAAGCCGTCCCCCAAATGTCCCAGTACAAAGCCCAGCTCTACGCCATCCGCGGTCTCCTCCCCGCCAACCAAAAACTCACTCCCCGTTGCACCTCCTCCATCATGGTGAACGTCCTCGGTGGCGCCGGTCCCGACAGCCACGTCAAGCTTATTTCCGCCTCCGAGAAGCTCTACCACGATGACCTCGATGTGCACATTCACATGTACGGCAAGGACGCCAAGCCCAGCCGCAAGATTGGTCACATCACCCTGTGCTGCACCAAGGATATCGATACCCTACAGAAACTCGCTAAGCCGCTTATTGATATTGCCTCTGATATCCGTCTTGAGCGTGTGACTGCCGGTGCTGCCGCTCTCCGCAACGCCCCTACTGCTGCTGTCGTTGCTGCGCCTAAGGCCGCTCCTAAGGCTGCTCCGCTGGTTCTTGTCACCATGGGCTCTGACTCCGATATGCCTGTTCTCCGTGCTGGCATGGAGATTCTTGAGCAGTTTGGTGTCCCCTTCCGTGTTGACATCACTTCGGCCCACCGCACTCCCGTCTACATGTTCGAGGTTGTTGAGAACGCCGCTAAGGAGGGTATCAAGGTTATCATTGGTGCTGCTGGTGGTGCTGCTCACTTGCCTGGTATGGCTGCTTCTCACACTCCTCTCCCCGTCATTGGTGTACCAATCAAGGCCACCCACCTTGACGGTGTCGACAGTCTGCACAGCATCGTCCAGATGCCGGTAAGTTTACCCAATAATTTTCAAATTTGTCTACCGACAATCCATTTGACTAACCCTATTTCCAGCGCGGTATCCCCGTGGCTACTGTCGGTATCAACAACTCCACCAACGCCGCCCTTCTGGCCATCCGTATTCTCGGTGCCGAGTTCCCCGAGCTTCAGCGCAAGATGGCTGAGTACATGGAGGACATGCGCGTCGGAGTCATGGCCAAGAGTAAGAAGGTTCTCGAGGTTGGCTGGAGACAGTACCTCGATGAGTACAAGAAATAAAGGGAAAATAAAGGGATTAGGAACGGAAAAAGGGAAGGCTTGTTTGTTTGTTTTTGTATTTTTGATTTTGTTTGAATATTCAGCCATAAAAGAGCTGTTACTTGTCATCATTAATTATATGTTACATTGCGTGTGTACATTTATATCCCGAAATCCCGAACGCCAAATCAAGCAACGGTCAAAATCATTTTGACCCTTTACGTCTCTCAAACTCGAAATCGAAGTTAACATCACCATGAGAGTTCTTTTCCTCTGCCGGTCGATCACTTTCTTCGACCCAAACAGACGTCTCGACTGTGATACCTCCACTAAGAGTTAGATCTCTTGGCTGCACAGCAGCTGGGTCCATCTCTTCCGAATCTCTCCCCTCAGTATTCTCCGATTGTGCACGGTTTGAAGCGGCCGGCTTGCCAATCATCTGCTCAAGGCTAATCTCTTCTGTGCTCTCAGATCCGCTTTCGTTAGACCCATTTGGCGAGGTAGTAGTATTGTGGGCTGTTGTCAAAGTCTTGGCAACCGACTTCCGGTTCTTGGCAGCTGTGGAGAGAGTGCCCGTTGGTACTGATACACCGTAAGAAGGGTTTCCATAGGTTCCTTGCTTTGACGGGCCGAATCTGTTGAGCCACGGGAACCACTCGCGCAACAGGGGCCAAATTAGCGGCATATTAGCGACGTACAATGCTACACTAGCCTCGCGTGTGTACCACAACATGTAGTACGAGGAATATGTGTTGGTCAGGTTGTGAATCTTGCACGCCACAGCAGCGGCAATCACAAAGACACCCATGGTGAGAACGAATCCCATGACGAGCTTCTTGCGCCATGGGACTTGCAGTTGGACGACAATGTATATGGGGATTCCGAGCATCAGTACATCTGAGCTGATGTTAAAGGTGCCTTGGACGACACCGTAGTACTCTAATGTCGCACACTGGTCGTTTTCGGGCGGGATAGCCCAGTACTGGTTAAATGGGATACAGTTGGTGAAGAAGCAAATCTGTGTGCCAATCCAGCCAAGGAGAGCATACACACAGAGTATCTTTGTCCATTTGTGGGTGCGCAGGCCAGAAGTCAATCGCAGATACATGACAAGCAGACAAGCCTTGAGGGAATAGATTGTGTTCAACATGGCCTGTTCTGATACCACGACAATCTTGGAATTATGAATACGGTCCAAGATGTCTTGAGCAGTGAATGTCGACAGCTGGTCTGGGGGGAACAAGTTTGAACCACCATTGACAGCGATGACGTTGAGGGTGACAATAAGGGTGGTATACCAGGCCTATAGCCGAGACATGGGACGGCAGTTAGTAACCATGTGTCTGGGACTGGTACAACATGTATGTATGTATCAACTTACATATGCCATTATGATTAAATACTCATCGAGAAGCCAGTGCTTTGGGCCTCCACTCCTGGTTGCTGTTGCGTAACTAAAACTATGTTAGTTTTTGCCGTCGGCAAACTCTAATGTTTAAACTCACAGTCGTAACAAGGTTAAGACAGAACCGACGGCGAACCATGTCCAACTTTCTATGCGCAGCTCAGTGTTGAAGCTACTATCGAAGTTGTTATAGTCGTCTTCTTCTCGACGAACAAACATAGGAAACAACATGATTACGGGGATAGAAAGCCGCCGTCTGCCTTCTAAAGGGTGACTGTGTAACGGATAATTCAGGCCAGGATCAAAAAAAAGGGATGGAAGAGTCAACAACGACACAGTCGATATGGAATAGTGGCGCGCGTGGGAAAGAAGTAAGAATGTCTCAATCGACACATACTCTCCTGCGGTTCGCAAGACGAGGACAAGACCCCAGGGAGAAAAAGGCGCCGGCGGTCCGTCTATACTTAAACGAGCAAGCAGTCGGCCAAACGTCCAAACTACTGCGGAATCCAGGATCCGTCCAAGCTCTGACGCCGGAGTTTGTGTGGGGGGCTAGTATCAAAAGCAGAGATGAGAGGGGCGTGTAAATGGGAGGGTCTTGTCAATCAGACCCGATATGGCGGATTCGTGAGCCTGGATGACTAACTTGGACGGGGTATCGATGCCCTCGGTGTTAAGCACCAGGGACGAGGGTTTTGGGGGCAACGAGACCGTTACCCGTAAAAGATGGAGGAAATGTATGTCTGTACAATTTCCATATAAGCGACGAGTTTCATGGCATTTTTGTTCTCTTTAATGACGAATGACGACGTAGCGGCTGAGATGTTAAAGAACCGCTAGCTATGGGAACCTAGAAACTACTGATAAGCACTATCTAGCTAGCTCCATGGCGGGCCGCTGGACTGTCATGGAACAAGTAGTGACATTTCTTGAGTGACGCGTCCTCCGTTTTTTTACAATATCAACCAACTAGAAGGTTACTTTGGACCTTCTAGCTTCTATAAATCCGAGACACACCGGTCTAGACAAAGTTATAAGCCAAAAGGCAAATCATGACGACGTCCTACAGTATCTGACGAATCTGAGGGCTTGCTTCAGCGTTTCTACTGGAGAATTTCCTGACCGTGGGAATCAGACACTCCCTTGGGTAGGAAAAGTTTGGTGGGGCGCATTTCTTTTTGTCGAATAATCGACAGTCGTTCTTTCCCTTCTAGCTTACGCTTAGGAAGGTTTTGTTCCTCTTTTTCTGGTTGGAGGGTCTTTGGCAAATCGGAACCATGGAAAGGACAGGGTCTGATCGGGAGACTGACAGCCGGTTTATTGGTATGTACATGCGTATGTGAATATGTATGTATGAATGTCACGAGATGTTGATATCAATACTATGTATGTACGTACATATGCATAGTGAATGTTGCCCGAGACAGATAACGTTCGAGATATTGAATGTCCCCCACGTAAACCCACATGGCCCAAGCCAAGAGAAGTGTTCCGTTTCCCCCAAAACGGCCATATTTCACGCAGGGTCCAAGAACCACATCAACACAGACATGTCAGTGAGCACACGACTTTTCCGCGAATGGCTCGAACTATGAAAGCTTGATTGGTGGATTCTATTTGCATTTTGAAGGAGCGCATAGTGGAATCGCGCCAAGACTAAGTAAGGGGGTTTATTAAAGTTTGCGTAAATCCATTTGGAAGTTAACGATACTATGATGAAGCGAAAATGAAGTGGAGTTGTTGTTGGAATCAACTGAGCCGGACTTCTATAGACGGATCGGAAGACTCCTTGTCACAGTTGAATCACATTGACGAATTCTTCAAAGGTTAAACCATCACTCTCAACAGTTTGGTAGCCGCATCACATCATCATTAACAAATACAAATGACATAACAGACGGGCTTCAAACCCCACTTACACATTGCACTTACACATTCATTCTATGACTTCCCTGACCATCCCGCCGGCCCGTGTTCTTATTGGTCCAGAAGGACCCTAGTCTACGAACCCCCATCCAGCTTCACAGTCTGTGCAGCACTAACTTGTCTCGCTAGTTCTCAGTTTCCCCTTCCACGGCCGTCGGCCACCGACATCAGAATCTGGGGTCCCGTCGGCACGACAACCTCACCTTCTGTTCTTGGGTAAAGCTATAGTATCTTTCTAGAACAACAGCTTATTAATATCGCCCTGAACTGGCATCTTGGCTACTTTTCTAGTCTTCTCACTTGGCACGTTTTTGCTTCTTTGAGTGATTGAGCTAGAAGACTTTGATCGGAGACATGGGCTTGGGTTGATGGATTCGACGGCTCTCCTCCCTCGCCATGCAAGGAACGATGTCACTTTGGCATGCCGGGTTCGCAGCAACCAACCACTTGAAGACGGGGGGTGTATCAAAACCAGGAACCAGTTTTTTTGTTAATACGGAGATTGATCGGGCCGACAACTTCGTGATGATTTAGGCTATTTGTTGGAAATGAAACTTCAAGTTTGGGATTCCCAAAGTCTTGGTGTCTTATCCCACGAGGGATTCGATTTTCTATTTGGGAATAGGGCATAGTATAAAGCCAATTGTCCGTGTAAACTTGGACTGAACTAGTCGCGATATCGCTCGTTCGTCAAGTGCGGAATTCGAATAAAGTCAGTCCACCTTCTAACTATATGATGATCCCCGTTGGTCAAGGCGTCGAACTACTCCTTCAGATAATATTCAAGGGTCGCCATAAATCCCCACGCATAAAAGTATACTCACCCACACAAAGGATTTAAACCTGGACTATTACCGGGGTCTGTG
>JSUI01006376.1:0-49628 GCA_000833645.1 Huntiella omanensis
AGAAGGCGACAAGACGTAGATCTGATGGAAAGTACAGTGTAGGCACCAAGTTATCGAGTCAGCAAAAGGCCGAATTGCTCCGCGCAGCTTGCATTGACATTGAAGATGAGCCCATAATCACAGCGGTGGTCCCCATTGGGGGCGCCGGTGCTGGCCGGACCGGTAAGGTTCAGGCTAAGCTAGACATGTCAAGCTGGGCGAAATCCAGTGGTGACGATCTCTCTTCATCCCTTACTCCCGGGTTGTCCGCCAACAAAGACTTAGTTATCGAGTCAGCAAAAGGCCGAATTGCTCCGTGCAGCTTGCATTGATATTGAAGATGAACCCATCATCACAGCGGTGGTCCCCATCGGGGGCGCCGGTGCTGGCCGGACCGGGAAGGTTCAGGCTAAGTTAGACATGTCAAGCTGGGCGAAATCCAGTGGTGACGATCTCTCTTCATCCCTTACTCCCGGGTTGTCCGCCAACAAAGACTTGCTCGCTTCATTCGCGGCTAAGCACGAGGCTAAGGCCAAGGCTTCGACTACCGTCGCCAAACCCTCGGCCGCAATGCAAGCTGTCCAGGCCCTCCGTAATAAGAGCGCCGAACAATCTGCGGCTGTCCAGGCTCGCCATGCCGCGCAGGTCAAAGCTAAACAGTCTGCTCTCAAGGAGGCTCGGCAGAGGGAACGGGAGGAGATGGCTCGCAAGCGTGCTGAGTTTATTGCTAGAGATCGGGCCGCTCGTGGTATCATTATCAAGGAGAAGTCTGAGATTATGGTTGAGAGTTCTGAATCCGAATCTGACGATGATGATGGCGAGTCTTCACTTGTTCAATCGTCTAAGGCTGGTATGGACGCTCTGAATGAAGCTGAGCGTCGGCGTGAACGAGCTCTCCAGGGCAAAATTCGTGGGCCAGTCAAGAAGATCAAGATCCAACGCACAGCCAAAGACAACCGTGCTCGTCTTATGCCGGCAATGGACTCTCTTCATGCTGAAATCCTTAGCTGGGATATCTTCCATGATGGTGATGCCCCACCTTCAGGTCTGGCGTTGACGCATGTAGCAAGTTCGTATCCACAGCCCGTGGCATATAAACAGACTTTCATGCCCTTGTTGATTTACGAGGCGTGGCGGTCGTTTGTCACGGATAAATCGGAATGTACTGCGAAAACGTTTGGAATCAAGATCATGACGCGGATGACTGTAGATCGATTTTTAGAAATAACTACGACGATGCCGAGTCGGAGCGAGGCGGAGGCTAACGGCGGATCGAAAGAGAGACAGGTTGCCGAAGGTGATATTGTGTTATTGTCCAAGGGCGAGAAACCTTTGGATGACTCTGTATCGGCGCATTGCTTGGCTCGTATTTGGAGGGTCACTTATAAGAAGGATGTTCTTGAGGTTACATGGCGGTTGAACCACCAGGAGAATAAGCTTGCTAGAGACCTTATGCCCGGCACGTCTGTCAATGCGGTACGCATTACCAATATGACGACGATTGAGCGTGAATATGCTGCGCTGGAAGCTTTGCAGTACTACGACCTTATGGATGAGATTCTCAAGGCTGAGCCGTCTCCTATTCTTCGGTACTCGGATGAGCAGGTTCAGCGTTACATGAACAATTGGCAGCTGAACGCTGGTCAGGCCAAGGCTGTCCTTGGTGCCAAGGACAATGACGGTTTTACATTGATTCAGGGTCCGCCTGGTACTGGAAAAACCAAAACTATTGTTGCCATGGTTGGATGTTTGTTGTCTGGGACTCTTGGTTCTGGTAATAACATGGGTGGACCACAGCCCATCAAGTCTTTTGCCAGCACGTTACAACCGATTGGATCTATTGGAGCGGGTATGGGTAACCGCCCGGGACCATCCCCTCAGGCAACTATGCAGAAAAAGCTTCTTGTTTGTGCGCCTTCCAACGCTGCGGTTGACGAGTTAGTTTTGCGTCTAAAACAAGGCGTGAAAACCACCGGTGGTCAGACACACCCTATCACTGTCATCCGTCTTGGTCGCTCGGACGCCATCAATGCAGCTGTCAAGGACGTCACTCTGGACGAAATGGTCAAAGCTAAACTGGAAGGCGATAAAACCAAAGAAACAGCCCTGGCAGAACGCGACAAGCTACACGGGGAGGCGGCTCAAATCAAAGAAGAGCTCAATCTTATCCGACCGCAGCTTGAAGCAGCTCGCGCTGGCGGTGACCGCAGTGTTTATTCCGGACTTCAACGGAAATTCGATGAGCTCAAGTTTAGACAGACTCGAATTGGCGCCAAGATTGACGCTGACAGGGACGCTGGGAATACCGTGGCTCGTGAAGTTGAGATGCGGCGGCGTATGATTCAGCAGCAGATCCTTGATGGGGCCCAGGTTCTTTGTGCGACTTTGTCGGGATCTGGACATGATATGTTCCGGAATTTGGCCAATATTGAGTTTGAGACGGTTATTATCGACGAGGCTGCGCAATGTGTGGAGTTATCTGCCCTTATCCCGTTGAAGTATGGTGCGGCTAAGTGTATCCTTGTTGGTGATCCCAAACAGTTGCCGCCTACTGTGCTTTCGCAGTCTGCACAACGGTACGGGTATGATCAATCGTTGTTTGTGCGTATGCAAACTGCGCACCCTGATGATGTGTATCTTTTGGATACTCAATACCGTATGCACCCGCATATTTCGTCATTCCCTGCTCGTGAGTTTTACGACTCTCGGCTAGTGGATGGTGGAGATATGGCGGCTTTGCGGAAGGCTGAATGGCATTCTAGCGTTCTCCTATCGCCATATCGATTCTTTGATGTTCGTGGTGTGCAAGCACGTGGTCGTGGCGGGGGTGGATCAGGTGGCTCTTTGGTCAACGTCAAGGAGATTGAAGCAGCTATACAACTTGTTCGGAGAGTCCGGGCTGATTACTCTGGAGTTGATTTTTCGCGGAGAATTGGTGTCATTACCCCCTATAAAGCGCAACTGTCCGAGCTACGATTCCGATTCTCGCGTGAGTTTGGCGAAGGGATCCTCGCTCAGATGGAATTCAACACTACCGATGCTTTCCAGGGTCGTGAGTGCGATATTATCATCTTTTCGTGTGTAAGAGCCAGTCCAACGGGGGGTATTGGTTTTATGACGGATATCAGACGTATGAACGTTGGTTTGACGCGTGCTAAGCAGAGTTTGTGGATTCTTGGTGATGCTACGGCCTTGAAGCAGGGCGAGTACTGGAAACGGTTGATTGAAGATGTTCAAAGACGGAAACTGTTTACGGAAGGTGATATTGTGGGGATGTTGCGGAAGCCTACTGTTCGTGGAGAGTTACCAGCTGAGGCTTCGGGGATTGTTGAAGATTCCAAACCGGCTTCGATGGCGGTTTCGATGCCTATTGGCCATGGTCCGCCGCCTAGGGGGCCGAGAAACGCGGTTTATTCTATGGATGAACGTGGAGTACCAGTTCTAGAGGGACCTAGGGATGTTGAAAGACCACCGGTGATTCAACAAGGGGACTTTCAAGCGAATAATCATGGCAAAAAGCGCGCAGGTTCCCATGAAGATAATAACCCCCGGAAACGCCCCGGGCATTCGGGACCCATGTCGGCTGTCCCATCTATCCCAGGCGGCGGCCCACAAAAGGGACTTCCATCAAGACCACCACCAAACCATAGACCTAACCAAGTTGGTGGATCTTTAGGTGCACAGATGATGAGAAAGAACCATAATCAACAGCAAAGAGCACCAGTTGACCCATCAGCTATGGAAGTAATGGGACTTGCTCCGCCTCGTCGGCCTCCACCAGTTGGACCTCCAGCGGCGGGAAATGCAGGCAATGCACCTCGTCCTAAGCCGGTTCCACGCAAAAAAGCAGCAGTTGATCCGTTTATTAAGAAACGGCCTGGGCCAAGAAGATAGGGAGATGGTAGAAGACTTGTAGAAGGATTATAGACATTTACACATTGTATTTCTAAAAAAAGGGAGGGGTTCTTGTAATTTGATTACGTCTTTGTGCCTCTCTTTGTGGTTGTAGAACAATGGATAAGCTTAGGATTGATGGGGATGGTACGAACGACTTTATGAACGACTACTAAAAACAAAGGTTGTAATTACCCTAACCCATCTATTGGTTGTCATGGTTTTTTTGTTTTTATTTGTTTTTTTTTCTTTGAAGGTTAATTTGTGATGACGTGGGTTAATTGTTTGGGTCGATTGTGTTTATATTGTAGGGATAGGGTTTCGTGTTACTGATCTACGAACACGCCCGAGCCTTGCAGATATAGATAAAAACTTGTGTAAGTGGATCTCGATGGCTCTCGAGTATATTCAACAAGAAGATGATAAACTCGGACCGAATTGACTACAAAATCCCAACATTCCATCTTCCAAAGAACAAACTCAGAATTGTCTCGGGTCCATTTTGGCGACTATCCTCGTGGTGGTATGTAATAAATCAACATGGCTAATCTTGATCTGGACCGAACGATAAAATGACGCGCCGGGGTGATCCCCCTGACTGGTTGGTTTGTTTAACGGCACTAACGGCGTCTTGAGTACATGGGCACGTTGCAAAATGGTCGATCGTTATTTACGATGAGGGGGGATCTCATGTATCTCGTCGACTGGGATATGGTGTTCAGCTGGTGACTAGGATTCGTTTCCGGATGGGGTAATTTGGTGCTTTCTTGTTTGCTACGGCTATGTTATAGATACATACAACATGACATGTATCTAAGAATTCTTGTTCACTTCTTCTTTCTTGTCTTTTTGGGTTTTGAAATCTTGTTTTTGTTTTTTTCGATTCCTCTTTTATCCAACTTTTGTCCTTCCTTTTATTTCCTTATGTCTTCTCATCATCATGTCTCCTTCTAACGACCCGCCCCAAATCAAAGATGCCTTACCATTTCCCGAACTTCCCGATATTCCATCCTTTCCTAAACCGTCAACTACCATCCCTTCAACCAGAAGAGCAACAGTGACAGCTGCAGACCTCCCTGTGAGACCGCGTCGGCCAACCTATTCCACTACGCCTTCTACCGCTTCAATATCTAGAGGGTATCCTAGTGAGCCGAAGACGCGGCTACGTTCCAAATCACATTCTCTACCAGGTGGCGTCTCGGTGCAAAGTCCTCCGCCACCATTACCTATTCCCCATCGAAGACGTCGTTCAGGAACTGTCACTACAGGTCCAGTTAGTCCGCCTAAGAAGAAGTATAAAACACCGCCTATGAGACAAGCCCCAGAGGAATATAAACCGGCTACGGCGCGTCCACGAAGAGTCAGTAGACCACTACAAGATCTCCACAAACCGAATAAACTTGTCCCCGTATCTTCTAGACCCGTACCACCAGAGGAACGCCCAGATTATGGTTGGGGTCAACATAAGCCAGGGAAGGTCCTTGGAAGTCGTTCGTCAATGCCCAAGATGACTAGAGGTGCCGATGTTGAGAAAAGTAGGTGGAGTGCAGGTGCCTTGGCCAGACTACGAAAGTGGAGACCGTTATCATTAGGACATTCCAAGTCTCCTACGCCCAAAGATTCCCCAAGTTTGGAAACCCCCGAAACTCCAATCAAACTCCCCGACACGGCAATCTTCGGAACTACCATCGCCGGAATCAGATATATCCGGATCTCTATTCCCCCTGAAGCCGACCCATTACGGAATCTAGCCAACCCGTCACCGTCACCTTCACCTTCACCAGAACCACATATCCAGACTTCTCCGCCACCACCGCCAAAACAATCTCTTGCCATCCAATCACCATCTCGAAGTGTCTCTAGCCCCCCTGGTGTGGCGTCTCCTCCTGCAGGTAAGTCAATTATTCACGCCACCCAACTTAGCCACGTAAACTAACCGAGTTACCAGCTTCAAAACCGACTCTTCAAAATTCTCCATTACCCGATGCCAAGAAGACGGAGAATCTAGGTGGTTTACATCCTTTCTTCACCCAGACTGCTACGTTGCCAGGTTCAACAATCACCAGACCTGCTCGATCTTCTTCAAGACCAGGAATGCCACGAACAGCCTCTGGTACACCAATTCCAGCAATGGCCCACCACATGTCCCTAGACCAACTCCGTCTTCCACCTCCAGAGACCCATCCACTCTCGGGTCGTCGTGGTGCAATGCACAGTCCGACATTCGACTCTCCAAGTTCCCCATCTCTTCCATCTCCATTACCACAGGCAACAGCCCCTCCAACAAGACCCATCCCCGATATCCCACCACAAGCGGCTCTTCTTTCCCATTCGTACCCCGGTGATCAGCCGTTATCTCCAACTTCATTACCCCGTGGGAAGAGGTCACGACAGCAGGTGAATAAGGATAAACTTGCTCCAATCATGGTTCTACCACATGACTCACGTCGCGACTCAAAGTTATCACCTATGCCGGATTCAGCTACAAAGCCACTTACCCCCGCCGAATGGAGACGGAATCGTCAGGATAAAGTGCGAGACAAGAAACGTCGTGACATGGAGAAGGCACGAGAAAAGAGAAACTCCATGGTATCTTTCTCCTCAATTGCTCCTCCATCTCCCGCCGCAACTCCCACATCATCAAGATCGACATCTCCCGTTCCAAAGCCCCGTGCTACAATGCCCACGCTCACCACGGTCATGACAGTCGTTGATCTAACACCAACTAATCTCCCCCGTCCAAAACGCATCAGACCCCGTCCTAAAGCACGCAGACCATATTCCGTATCAACATCGACTACAAACTCCCGTCCAACAAGTCTCCTCACCCCCCGCCGCGATAGAAACCCTTTATCTCCACCACTACCTATTCGTGTCGCCGGCATGCCACCAGCACCAAGACAACCATCCCGATTCTCTCTTCCTCCTCGCTCAACGTCGCCTACCCCGTCTTTATCAAACTTGTCAACTGCCTCGGCTCCTCAGAACCCGGGTGCTTCAAAGGTTACTCATACCAGACACATTGACCATTTTGATCTTCGTGATATCGAGAGACGACTTGCCCGTTTGGAGAGAGCAAATGGAAGTACTGTGGCTAGAATGTTGGAACCTGCTTTGGAAAATCTTGATCGTACTCTTATGACTCTTTACGAAGGTCGTGTTGTTGAATGGGTTAGTGAAGCTGCTGAACGTCGTCGTAGTAAGGTCCTCCAAGACTCAATGGAGACTCAATCAGCTACTACCTCAGCCCGTTCACCTAATAGTTCGATTTGTGGAGAGAGACCTTTTAGATTAAGTACATGTGCCGATTTGTGATTTAATATATTCATCTCTTGCCTAAAAAAACAACATCATCATCATTCTCATAGTATCTAACCTACAACGCAATATTCTGGAAACTCCCCTTTTCTTCTTCATCCGGCTGAGATTCTTCAACTCCTTCAACTGTCGCACTCATCGATGTTGCCCGTCCACCACGAACAACTACTGCTGAACCTGGGTTACTTCCCGCGCGAGAAACCCGTCTTTTATGTCCAGCACCCGAGATTCTGCGTTTAGGAGCCTCCTCTTTTTCAGGCGGAGTAGCGACAACTTCATCTCTTGGGGCTCCCGGGGAAGTTGGCGTAGGTAACTCTGTGGGAACGGGATCATCCTTAGGCGGGGTTGGCGGCGGAGCAGCAGCCGTCTTTACTTCCTCCTTTGACTCTACTGGTTTCTCTGGGACTTTCTCAGCTGCCTTTGAAACACGACGTCTACCTTCTCCCATGGCAGGTCCATTAATAACTGCATCCAGATAGAACTTTGTAACCCCCAATAACCTCCCACTCCGTTCACAAGCCTCCACCCATTCCGGTCGGACAACGGGGATATTACTTTCCACCGCCTTCTCCCATGCCGCACCACGACCTTCCATAGTGACGAAATGCGTCGTGTCAATTCGGACACCATCGACAATTCTAGCTCCAATTCGCTCAACGGCTTCCTCTAACGCTACGCGGATATTCGCAGGCATATTCCCCACTGAAATGGTAATACCTCTCAAATCCGTCATTTTGTGCGTCTCAACAGTAACCCGTTCCGAGGAGAAAGTGCCCGCCGTAGTCCTCAACACCAGGTGAAACTCATACTTAGTGTCCACCGCCATTCCCGAAATCTTGGTACTATGCATCGCCAACGGTCTCGGGATGTTCCCCGCCTTTTGTCCATTCCGGTATAAACTCAATGAAATCAAATCCGCAGTTCCCAGGACAATCGGGTCCCATTCAAGTACAACACTGGTCTGCGTTGCATTCAGGCATCGTAGAACAGGCGCTGCGGGTGTAGATGATCCAAACGAAGCATAAATCCGATCTTGCAACGCCGTGAATGACGCTGCCGCCGTCTCCTCTGAAACTGTGTTGCGCGATACTGCAATGTCAACAATACTCCCCGATGAAATCCCCGGAGGCAACAAGATGGACGGAAACTCAATCTACACTCACTAGTTAGCACCATGCCTCATCCATTTCACCCAAAAATAAACTCACCAGCCGCTTGTCAGGCGTCAATAAAACAGTCACTCCTGCATCTACCTTGCCAACTGTCAATGAAACTAACATCTTGTCTATATTGATATTCTCCCAAAAACTACAGAAATGTAAACACCATTCACATGTGTATTCAGCTACCCATCTACACATCTATGTACAACAACAACGTGGCGTGTGGCGCGGTCCACGTGGCGTAACCCTAAATAAGGGTCTCTCTCTACCGACGTCATCACTGTTTAACTTGATCATCACCCGAGATAACCCCCTTCTCAAGCTCCATGATTTCCCGACTAAGAGGGCCAATGACACCCGTTTTTTGTTCCTCCTCCCACTCCTTCTCCACCGTAGCAAGGACCTCTCTTCTCTGCCAAACGGGGATCGGACCTCCCGGCCAAAGTACCGGGCCCGCGGGGATCACCGGGTTCCGCGAGCGTTCTCTAACCAGTTTCCCAATGACGACCTGTTGAACGATTTCCCTTCCAATCTCCTTCATGGTTTCCCCCTTCAAAGCAACAATAGCCTCTGGCAAGGTAACCATAACCTGTAAAGTCCCCACAACATCCTGCACCTCACTAGACAACGCTCTCCCGCCGACCCCCCACCCCTTCTCCTTCAAGGCATTCCAAATGCCCATACGAATCCACCGCTTAACGTAACTTCTCACCACAGCCTTCCCCGCGACACCCACGAATACATGGATGAATAGGGAATCCCGCTTTGCCTTCTCATCATACTTCCACATAAGGTATCGACTCATCGGGTGTTCCTTTGCTGAGAAATATTGTTGCATATCCGTAAGTTTTGTCACGCGGTGTTCAGCGTATCGAATTACAAGACCGCCGTGCCGGAGGTTTGGCGGGAGTTGTAGCTTAAAAGGACGGAGGGTACTTGGATGACGGAGAGCTGACTTTATGAACCACGTATTCGCTGCGGGGAACATATACGGAAGTGGTTTCTCATGAGACGGTCTGTTGTTGTAGTTGTTGTTGTTGGATGGTCTATTGTAAGACCCGTCGTTTCCCCGTCCATTATGTGATCTCCCATCTTGACTTTTTCCAGGTCTCCCTCTATCCGCTGGTCGTCCGTCTGTACGACCCCCCGAATGAACCCCTCTAATCTGTCCCAAAACCCTCCCCAAACCAAGTCCTCTTTTCCAAACATTCATCATAAAAAAGAAACAAGTTGTGAATCTCAACATAAATTCAATATCAAAAAATCTCAAACCCTATATACAGAGATTACCCAGTACCCACTCATAAAACCCTATCTAACCCTCCTTCAATCCTCATCACTACTATCTGGCAGCTCCTCAAAGCGACCTTCATGTTTCGCCTTAGTAACCGGGTTCTCGATATCCACCACACCCGTCGCTCTTAATCTTTCAAACAAAACAAAGAGTCTCTCAGCTTCCCTCTCCTTCTCTTCGTCCGTCATCTCTGGCATTTCCACCGGAGTCTCCATATCCAGACGTTGGCCCGTAATAGGGTTAACAGCGAAGCTGGGTCCACTCTTAGTACCCGCCAGTTCGGACTCGGACATCTTGATACCCCGAGAAGAAAGGAATCCAGCTGCGTTACCAAAGCCAACTGTTGACACAAACGTTTGTACGTTGTGATCTGACAGCTCGTAGTATACGCTCATCATAGCCTGGGCAAAGTTTGCAGCAACGGGGTTCGTAACGTGTGCAAGAACTTTATGTGGGAGTGTTGTTCCTCTACCCAGAACCTCCTCTCTATCCTTTTCTGTCGGGAAGATTCTGTCGGTGATAACCTTCTTAGCCTCTTTATCTCCCGTTTCTGTGATTCTCAAAATCGTCAAAGCCAAGGGAACCATTTCACGATCCAACTTGCTATGGTCTTCATGATAAGTTGCCAGGCAAATCTGAAGAAGCTCTAACAACCTCTCGGCATGTTTCTTGCTGTAGCTAAAGCCTTTTGGTGGTGGCACTGTGTATAGACAGTTGATAATGAGAGAGATTGGTGGTTGCATAGGGTCTTTATCTGGGATTTGAACCCGTTCGAGAAGGTCGAAAAGTGGATTGAGAAGACTTGAGAAGAGTTCGGGCTTTTTACTGAGGATGCCGACTGTTGAAAGAAGTTTAAGTGTTGCGCTACCTGGTGATGAGGCTTCAGGTGTAGGTAATCTGTTATGCTTGATAAGGTTGTTGATAGCCTATTAAGTGTTAGTCACATATCAAGTAGTGCCCTGATCTCAAACAACATACCTTTGAAATACCATCTACCAGTCTCGTCTTTTCCAACGTCTGATCAACATTTAACCCAGTATTCACACTACTGAAAAGCAGCAAACTAGCACAAGCCAGCTCCTCTTCATCGTAGCCCTCCAGATATCTCTCGATAGCTTCTGGTACCAACTCACACTCCACAAATACTCTTCGTAAGTCTGGCTTCAACACCAAGATATTTGTAAGAACCCGTAGTGAAGTCTGATGTAACTCATCCGTCTTCCCCGGTAAGAAAGCCCGATAAGCTACGTCTATGATTGTAGTTTTGTTAAGCATCAGCCCTAGTTGCGTAATAGGGAATGTCCGAGTAAGAATAAGTAGTCTCTTCATGATAAGAAGATCGCCTATACATATGTTAGTAACAATATCAACCCCCAAGACTCCGTAAAACTCACGCTGTGGATGCCGTTTCGACTCAGATAACCATTTCGTGAGTACAGCAATATGACTTGGTTCAACATCTCCCATGGCCTCAACCATCATCTGGTCTTGAACCACATCAACCTCGGCAACATTCGTAGCTGAAAATGAAAAGTGCANGTAAGAACCCGTAGTGAAGTCTGATGTAACTCATCTGTCTTCCCCGATAAGAAAGCCCGATAAGCTACGTCTATGATTGTAGTTTTGTTTAGCATCAGCCCTAGTTGCGTAATAGGGAATGTCCGGGTAAGAATAAGTAGTCTCTTCATGATAAGAAGATCGCCTATACATATGTTAGTAACAATGTCAAACCCCAAGACTGCGTAAAACTCACGCTGTGGATGCCGTTTCGACTCAGATAGCCATTTCGTGAGTACAGCAATATGACTTGGTTCAACATCTCCCATGGCCTCAACCATCATCTGGTCTTGAACCACATCAACCTCGGCAACATTCGTAGCTGAAAATGAAAAGTGCATGTCAGTGATAGTTTTCTTCAACCTGCGCATTCTCGTCGCCCTTCTCAAAACCAGCGTAAACGAAGAAGACATCATGACAATCCGTAAGCGTATCCGTAACCAAGAAAACAAAAATATCCAAATCCAAAACAAGATTCAAAGTGAACTGAACAAACTTCCATCCCGCATGACGCTTCGCACTTAAAGTACAATCCAAAACACCGGCAGATCGCATAAACCCAGTNGTCGCCCTTCTCAAAACCAGCGTAAACGAAGAAGACATCATGACAATCCGTAAGCGTATCCGTAACCAAAAAAACAAAAATATCCAAATCCAAAAAAGATTCAGAGTGAACTGAACAAACTTCCATCCCGCATGACGCTTCGCACTTAAAGTACAATCCAAAACACCGGCAGATCGCATAAACCCAGTTCATCTTTCAATACCCAAACGCCCAAAGAACAGGGAAGTCCAATCTCAATTCCGTAAATGACTTTCCGTCCTTATTCGTTAACAAGGTCCCCAATCCACTTGAATCGGCTTCTCCTCTCCTTGTGTCCCTGCAGATAATCCAGAATCTGTGAAAATCATCAGGAGCTGCGGCCACAACCCAACAAGCTAAAGATCGTTGAAACAACCCATTTAGAACCGTTTGTCTTGATCCATCTATTGTCCGTGGAAGCATCCTCCTGTTGGACGGTAGACGTCAAAACTAGGGGGTCAGGTCATACATGAGCTGAATCTCACTCATCCATCACTCATCACACAACTCCAAGCAATAAACACTCACATTCATCCATTTTGTCGTGAAAACCCCCCAAAAAAGGATACCAAACTTCCTATTCCAAAAAAAAAAAGTTAGTGGAAATGAAAGGGGAAACCACATCATCACCTCAAAAAAAAAAAAGAAACCACTCCAAATCAAATCGCCCCTTCCCTTCCCTTCCCTNCCCTCCTCTTCGTCCCTTCCAAAACAAGCCCGTGCTTCAGCCCGCCGCGAACCTCTGCCCAACTGCCAGTCACAACACAGGGCTCCCCTCATAGGTAATGTCCGTCGTTACAAGGCGTCACACGAACGAGCGAGGAAAGGGCTGCATGGATTCCCTTTATGCAAGGGTTTCAATGATCGGCGGGGCGGACTAGGGAGGGGAGGAGCGGGGCTGTGATGTGCTGTGCTGTGTGTGTCTATACACGGAATGCTTTCTTACCGACCGGAGTTATCTGGATGATACTGGAGAAAGAGTTTCTGGAACTTGGTTAATCTATCGCATCCGACAATCTCTCGACGTATTTGTCACTGTAACAGGCTATGATGTACATTCACTAATAACCACAACCCGAAATCACAGTACTTGTGATCCTGGAACAATAAACACCCGACTCTTACGTGCAATGACTAATCCAAAATCCATTTTAACTATCTATAACCCTACCGATGTAACCCTCTAAACGTTCAACTCCGCAGTAGCAGCACCATCAATGTGTTTCCGGTACGGCGCAAGCTTCTTCTCCAAGACACCACCGGGACCAGCAAAGCGGGCGGTAATACCAGGGGAGCGACCGACGAACAGCATAGGGTCCATCATCTCATCAATCTCATCCTTGATAGGCGCA
This sequence comes from Huntiella omanensis, assembly GCA_000833645.1. NCBI lineage: Eukaryota > Fungi > Ascomycota > Sordariomycetes > Microascales > Ceratocystidaceae > Huntiella > Huntiella omanensis. The sequence goes on from JSUI01006376.1 coordinate 13,141, forward strand.
AAGAATGGGTTGGCCTTCATGCGCTCAACAAGATCGTTCTTCTTACCCTCCTGCTTAACCACCTTAGCCGCCTGGTGGGAAAGAACGCGGACCTCCTCGTGGGCGTCCTGGCGGGAAATACCCTTTTGCACGAGACGCATGAGGATGTTCTCCGTGACCATGAAGGGAAGTTCCTGGGCAAGCTGCTCCTTGAACTGGGCAACGTTAACGACAAGACCGTTGGTGACGTTGTCGAGCGACAGAAGGAGAGAATCGGCCATGAGGAACATCTCGGGGATATCCATACGGCGGATAGCAGAGTCATCGAGGGTACGCTCGAACCACTGAGCGGAGAAGGTGCCCGAGAAGTTGGCGTTAATGGTAGCAAGCTTGCGACCCAGCGAGCAGATACGCTCCGAGCGCATGGGGTTTCTCTTGAAAGACATAGCCGACGAACCAATCTGGTCCTTCTCGAAAGGCTCATCCATGACCTTATCGTGGGCCATGTGTCTGATATCAGCCGCAACTCTAGCAGCNCCAAAGGCCGAAATGGCGTTAGCAACCCGCAGGTCGACCTTGCGAGTGTAAGTCTGAGTAGAGATATCGTAGACGGCGGGGAAGCCAGCCTTGGCGCAAAGGATCTCGTTAAGGCGGTCAATCTTGTCCTCATCGCCCTTGAAGACCTCGAGGAAAGAGGCCTGCGAACCGGTAGCGCCCTGGGCACCACGGAACTTGAGGTCGGCACGGACGCGCTCAATGTCCTCGAGATCCATCATGAGATCCTGCGCCCACTGGCAGACACGGCGACCGAGGGTGATGGGCTGGGCGGCCTGGTAGTGACTTTTTATAAGTGTTAGTCGTGGATGGTGTACCATGCTTACTCCACACACTTACGTGAAACCCAGAACCGGGAAGTCCTTCCACTCCATGGCAAACTTAGCCAGGTTATCAATAACCTTAGCCAGCTTAGGCAAAATCAGATCCAGAGCATCTCTCAAGAAGATCAAGTCGGCGTTATCAGTGACATAGCACGAGGTAGCACCAACGTGAATGATACCAGCAGCCTTAGGCGCATCCTGGCCAAAAGCGTGAACATGGGCCATAACATCGTGACGACGTCTCTTCTCCTCAACAGCAGCAACCTTGAAACCCTCATCGGAAATGCGAACGTTATCTCTCAGCTGCTGGATCTGCTCATCGGAAAAGTCCAAACCCAGCTCCTTCTCGGCCTCAGCGAGCCAAACCCAAAGTTGACGCCAAGTAGAAACACGGGTGCGGGCCGAGAACAGCGCCATCATCTCCTTGCCTGCAAACGAGGGTAACTAGTCAGCATCTTATAATTCGCATATAATAGGTGGGGCCGCGTCGAGTCCGGGGAAGAAACCCGGGGTTGTCGGGAACCGCCGGTGCCATTGCGACAATGGTTGTATTGACAGATTGACAGACGGGATGGATGACGGATCGAACGGGACAGCAATGGAAAGAAGGAAATCCTTACTAGCATAGCGAGCGCCCAGAGGCGTCTCATAGTTATCGTAGTTAGCCATTTTGCTTGGAATGTTTAACCTGAAATTCAACAATTTTCAAGAAAACAAAAGAAATAAATCACAGTCACAATTCTAAAAGGCGGGGTCTTAAATCTTTTCTCCCACCTCCATTTCGTCATGCATCAGCTTTAACCAAATTCGCTCCGAATCCTTCCGTTGCCAAATTTTCAAAACTCCATCCTTCAATCCCCGTTCCGTTGCCACAACAAGCTATCAGAATCATTCCATCGTCACTTAGCTTACAGACTCCACTATCACTAATATAATTGGATAGCCAAGCAAAGGTTGCTTTGGTCGTACAATAATAGGGTTAATTACCCTACGCTCTATCTATGAACATCACTTATGTGATAGCGTTGCTTCATCAGGACCTTCATTAGGTTTACCTGTCTCCCTTTCTGATTCTCGTTCGGTTCTAGCGGCGACCTTCTTCCACCGCCTTCTCTTTTTCTTGTCACCGTTACCCTCTTTCTTATCACTTCGGGCATCCGTCCTTCCGCGTCTCACTGTACCCTCACTTTCTGCATCTTGCGGTGACCACCGTTCCGGGGAAAACTCCGAATTCATAAAGTGTGCTGTAAAGTTGTTTGTGTATCGGTAACTTGCTGGGGAATGATGGTGGCGAAACTTTTGATCAAGCTTGAGGCATTGCTTTGAGAAACGAACGGGGTATGTCATGGCCATGCTTGCGGGGATTGGGAAGGTATGTGGAGTTGTCATCTCTGTTGGGGATGTCCCGGATTGATCGTTGCTGATGGCATCAGGGCTTGGTTGGCATACTTGGCCTGGCACAGGTTGGCCGACTTTCATGTCAACCAGAAGTGTGTTCTCAACGGCTGTTGGGGTCTCCGGAAGAAGGTTCAGACTGGGGCTCTCTCTAGGTTCTTCAACTGCCGGAGTTTGGCTACCTAATTTGTTAGGTGTCGCGGCGATAGGCAAGTCAAAGAATCCCGGCGTAGAAGGGTGGCTCCGTGCTGTCGGCCTATGGGAAGAAAGCGGATGAGGAGAAATTCCATCTGAACCCATGCATTGTGGTGAAAGACCTCTCGGGGGCAACGCACAGGCCGGCAATCCCCTCGAAGAGATTCCCTGAAATAAAGGTCCTTGGAACAACGGACTTTGAGTCATTCCTCCAAGTAATGACATGCCTGGAATCCCCACCAACTTCATTAATCCTCCGATATCCCCGTTTAGAGCCCCCGGGACTTCCTGGATCTTGTGCGTCTCTTGAATGTTTGTGCGGTATACCTGTAGCTCAACTGGGTGTTTGATATTCACAGGTTCGTATAGAAGACCATAACGACCAGAGTGACAAACCAGATGGACAGCCCGCCCTTCGTTTACTGCCTGCTCTATATTGCAGTCCGCAGGAAAGCTCTCACTTATTGCCTCTAGAGACGAATTCAAGGTTGCTTCATGTCCTGGCACACCATCCAAGTGAACGACCCGTACCGCACAATCTAAAGCTCCATACAACCATTCACTCAAAACGCCCACCACAGCATGCTGCATTTCCCCATCACTAGCATCAACAAACGTCCGACAAAACTCTTCTGGGCTCAAGGGTGCCACAACCTCCGCATTCTTGGCATCCCCGCGGATACTCGTCGATATGATCAGTCTCACATGATACATGATAGACAATGCGCGAGACTCGTCATTAAATGCCGACGTCAATATATCCATACAATAAGGAATGCCCTGTGCCACTCCGGATGCCAACTGCCCGAATAGTGCATGTGTAGTGTCGAATAGGAACCCCATGAGGTCAAGATTGTAGCCACCCACATTCTTAAGCCTATCTTTGCAGTTACCCCAGCGGTCTCGCTCGCGATTGATCAAGTCAACAGAGGAGCGTTGCACGACGTATTCAAAATACGAGAACACCAAGGCTACAACGTGTTAGTCGCATGGAAGTGTTGTTTCCACTGTGCCACTCACCTCTCCAACCAGAGTTTCCATCTCTTTTGATAGGACGGTACTGTCGGTACCTCCGCATCACGGTCTAAACGAGGGTGGTTAGTTTGAGGTGGCAACACAAGACACCACATAGCAGTCTTTTTGCTACCCAGACCACCGGCCGACAGACCGACGGTTGGTAATCCTCCAAAGTACTCACCTGTATTCTCTCACCAACGATTCCATTTGACTCGGTGAAGGCCTGTGTAATCGTTGAAATTGACGCCTTTTCGCCAACTGTAGGGGCCTGGATGCACACCATCATGACTGGTTAGTTGATTTGAACTCCACTCTATGCTGGGGAAGAGCGGCCATGTGTTCATACATCTGCGGGGGTTGCATAATTGTGGGTCAGTTGGTCCGGGACAAAGACATCTGCTGTCGCCGGCGAGGAGAGAGATTGCGTATTAAGCGTAGATGCCATTGGTTGCTGAGCCGATAGTGGCGACACCATAGACTGCGAGGCAAAGGGAAACATTGCTGTGGGAACAAAGTCATTTGAAAATTGGCTTGACTGTGGGACACAAGAAAAGGGCTGAGTTGATTGATTTGACTGTTCAGATTGGATAGATTGGACAGATGGGAAGCGATAGAGCGTATCAACGAACTGATGCGTTTGCGGCTGCGAGACAAACTGGAATGTCGGGTCGGCGACCACAGAAGAAGTGTTGGGAGCTTCAGGATATATGGCAAATGACGAATAATCCGCCTGTTGCCGCACCCGGAGAGGGGACATGACCCCGGGTAAGTAATCGGTGCCGCCTTGAAATTCGCGACCAAACGGAAGCACGGTACTGTCGTTGAGATCTTGCTCTATATGTGTGACGGGAGTCGTGGCTGAGTCTGAGTGGTGATGGTATAGAGGCAACGAATGTGTCTGTATCTGCCGCGGTGGCTGAAGCGGCGTATGAGAAACTGAAGTAAACTGTCGTTGCGCTTCAATCACACTAGAGTGCTGGGGGTGTGACGAGGCCTGAAGCTGCGGAGATAGAGTGACAGATGCGTTGGAGCTCGGCGGAGACGAAGCGGCGTGGACAACCTGGGAAGACTGACCGACGGTCGTAGAACCAGAGTGTGAATGATCGGGGAATTGAAGAACGATACTATCTTTGCGTACAGCAGACGGTGGCGTACTTGTGACTGAGGGAGCGAAGAAACAATTGTCAAGAACGTCAGATCTTTCGTCTAAATTTACCTTTTCAAAAATCGCCTCGCAAGATATATCCTTCCACCTCTCAGATCGAGAAGCAAAAGAAGCAGGAACAGAAACAGAAGTATCCGTCGCTCTCGCTGGCCCGGCAGCAAGCACCAGTGGCGTCTCTCCACCAGCCATATCATCCGCCGCTACACACCCACCAGCCAGAGAAAGTGCGCGCCCAGTGCCAACAGATGCATGAGTGGCAGTGGCAGGCGTACCGACGGGCGCAAGAATACACGGTGCAACAAGCCTAGAAGGTACAAGACCAGAGGGCACAACGACAGAAGGCGCGTGGCGGAATCGCGGTGTGTCGTACAACAGGGGTCGGTATGAGGCTAGGTCTGGAAGGTGCGTGGTGGGGGAGGGGAAAGAAGTAGAGTTGGATTGCTTTGGAGGGGAACAAGAAATGCAGGAAGAGGATAGGCAAGTTGAAGTTACTTGGCGGGGCAACGGAAGGTGCAATGCAGCAGGCGAAGAAGGAGCCGTGGGTACTTTGCTGTTTCTTTCATTGCTTGAGCCTCGAGACTCTGTCAATATCTGTGTCTTCATCACTGTAGACATGTCGAGTCTCCCCGCCACACCGCCACCATTCCCTTCAGAGCTCGGCCGACCGGCGCACTCGTTCTTCTCAGGAGACCTAGGTCTTGTCGGCAACAGCCTTTCCATAACTACTCCCCGGTCACCAATAGTCCCCCAGTCGTACCGTGTGTGTCCCGCGGGCGCCAGTGGCTGAGATTGTGGCGACGTGGTCACTATAGGCCGAGGTTGGCGGGGCGATTCTCGGGCTGCCACATGTGTAGAAGAGGCAAGTGGTGAGAGACTGGAACTTGCAAAGACAGGGGAGGGGGCGTGGTCGGCTCGAGGGGTGGCTAACGGTGCTGTAATCATTTTGTGTTTCCCGAGCTGAAGACTATATAGGATCGGTACGGGGGGGCGCGGCCGAGATCGGTTGAGTAGATGGAGAGACGTGGGTTATATGTATGGACTTTCCTACATACGATGACGATTGATACCTAAGCTAGTAGAGTGACATTAGGATTATGACGACGGAAGACTTGGCGAAAGTACTTTGGATTGTTTGTCTGACAGACGGTTAGAAGCTGACTATAGACTACGCCCAAGGCGGGCGAGACACATGTTTACAACAATACTTCACAACCGTGTTTCTACCAGCTCACCACTGGGCCAGCCCAAAAGGCATAATAGCATCCACCATTCCCCTCAATAGTTGAGGCTGACCCTGCAGACCCGAACGCCCATAGTGGATCTCAAAAAGCAACATATTCCGCGTCCCCAAACAATGACAGTAGGATGGCCGGGTCTCGCCCCGTCCCCGGAAACCCCTCTTTCGGCCCGACCATCTCCTACATATAAGGCGTCTTAAGCTATACACTTTGGATGTAGCTATACACACACATACTTACATATAAAACCTCGAGCCTAACTCCAGGAACTCTGGTCTCGGTTAGATGAACGTCAGTGCGGAAGCGGATCCAACAGCCCAATCCAGGCATGTCTACCGAAAACCACTATAACCATCCAAGCCATAAAACAAAATATGTATGTATGTATGTATGTATGTAGACGGATACTCATGTACTCTATTCATTTTCTCCGTTCTTTTCATCTCTGCATGTACATACGTATATACATGCACCCCTCTCTGTCACATCCACCCGCCCTATCTCCTGTTCGGGAAGGCACACCCCAACACCAGCCAGCCCATGCCAATCTCGGCATGTACGAGCTGTAGGACAAAAGATGATACTGCAGGTGCCCCACACCACCAAGTTGATAGCATGAACCTCAGTGAAAAGGTATCTATGTTGTCTCGCGGTTGCCGTGTGCATGTTAACGAGGTGGAGATACCGGCAATTAGTAGATGAAATGATATTGTGCTGCGGGGCAAATGAACAGCTAACGACACACCTAACTGACTTTGTAAAGTATTGACCCCACAGGGCTCCGTACAACACCATCGATCTATCTTGACCGCCTGTCTACCCACCAAAGTCGAGTTATATCGCGACATGCATCGGGTACGTACATGCATACATACGTACATTCACACATGCATGTATCCGTCCATCCAAATCCTCACCTTATTCATTCAACTTGCGCCGGAGTACGGCATTCTTCAATATCTACTTGTCTATTAACTGTCTTAGCCGACAAAGTCAGTCACGCGTGAATTTGGAAGAAAAGTCGGCTCCGGCGGATGTCTTTAAGCCGGAAAGTCTGGTTGTCGACTTTGAAGACACAAGATACCAGGGTCCCTGTCAGTGTTGCATCCGGCAGCAGGGTTGTTTTGTTTGGGTTGAACATGTGGTCTGGGAGTTATTTTAGGAAAAGTGGTTGGGCAGCAACTTGTATTTTGGGTTGTAGTTGATTGCGTATGTTAGGCGTGAATTCCATTTCTTACTTGATGATGAGGAATACCTTTTCACCTTTGTAGACAGGGTTACACAATAATTGAGGCTCTCGATAGGGAGCTTATGTGTGAGATAATGCCGCGCGCTGAACACCCTATAGCTTGATGAATAACGTATCTGAGCATTTGAGATAAATGTAAACATTAAGAATGACTAATCGTAACATCATAACTACCCACTTCAACGTCCTTTAAGCGTACCCTTGTAGAGCATTGGTCTCCAGTTGGAAATCATCAACACCCATTTCGCCAGTCTTCTCTTCTTCAGTATCCATTGCCGCCATACCATCCAAATCGTCATCGCCTCGGACATCACTAGTTTCTGCCACCATATGGCTATGACTTCCAACCAGATCTTCAACATGAGAATCAATGACATTCATGAATGCATCCAGAATACGTTCTTCACGCTTCGCCATAGCTCCTAGCTCATCATTAGGGTCTGTGATCACAAGAAGACTATCCTGTTCGTTGATGCGCCCTGAGATCGTCCCTGTTGAGATGAGGTAGCTAATGGTGTCAATCGTGTCTTCGTATGAAATGTGTAATTTGGTAGAGATGACGTCGAGTCTGATGCGGCTGNGAATCAATGACATTCATGAATGCATCCAGAATACGCTCTTCACGCTTCGCCATAGCTCCTAGCTCATCATTGGGGTCTGTGATCACAAGACTATCCTGTTCGTTGATGCGCCCTGAGATCGTCCCTGTTGAGATGAGGTAGCTAATGGTGTCAATCGTGTCTTCGTATGAAATGTGTAATTTGGTAGAGATGACGTCGAGTCTGATGCGGCTGTACGGTGCAAGAAGCGTTCGGATACAGCGGATCCACAGACTTCGGAGGACTTCAGCCATGTTTGTCTGCATGAATTCATCGTTGCAAATATCAGGGTTTTCTTCTAGAATAGATTGAAACCCAACAATGTCTTCCTTTTGCCACGCCTGGTGAAGAAGGCGCATCGGCTGGATACGAGAATCCCCTTGTAACGGGCGGGCTTCTTGCGACGAAAACGGATCAATCTTGGTCTTCATAAGCATGCTTGTGAGAATCACATACTTGAGAAGCTGCATGCGATGAGGAGATCCCGCCTCGTCATAGTGCTTGAATGCTTCGAGGAAGTCCTTGGTAGCCTCATCCCAGTTCTCATCGGCCATGTGCATTTTACCACCACACTCATGGATGACACCCAGGACCTTTGGATGGGAAACAGCGAATCGCACCTGTAGAGACCGCTCGTAAATCTCCTTGACCCGGTGCATATGNTTCGAGTAATTGATCGAAATTTTGAGGAGTTGCCGGTCTGACTTTATCTCTTCAAGGGCACTGATCGTAGCCTTATAGATCTGGTGAATCTCGTCGACAACACGAACCGAAGGTTCAAACTTCTCAAAGAAGTCAAGCATCTTTGTGATGGCCGTCTCGGAGTAGGCCCGAGAAATCGCCTGTTTTATGTACGTCATAAGTTGTGCCCAGTGCGCTACAGCCTACAGTAGAGATAATTCATGTGGTTAGCTTGTCTTCTAGTCCTTATCAATTCGACTCTGGAAACTCACATCTTGAACTCTCTCCCGCTTCCACTCCAGCTTGACGGCCTGCTTCAATGCTNGAAAACGGATCAATCTTGGTCTTCATAAGCATGCTCGTGAGAATCACATACTTGAGAAGCTGCATGCGATGAGGAGATCCCGCCTCGTCATAGTGCTTGAACGCTTCGAGGAAGTCCTTGGTAGCCTCATCCCAGTTCTCATCGGCCATGTGCATTTTACCACCGCACTCATGGATGACACCCAGGACCTTTGGATGGGAAACAGCGAACCGCACTTGTAGAGACCGCTCGTAAATCTCCTTGACCCGGTGCATATGACCCAGTTTAGTGGCTAACTGGATATCTGCAGCGTAAATCTCCAGAGTATAAGAACTCTTTGAAGCATCATCTGCGCCACCATCCATCAGGTTAGACTCATATAGTCTTTCAATGACGTCCGCGGCTTCTTGGTATTCGGCTCGTTGCATCAGGATGTTCGAGTAATTGATCGAAATTTTGAGGAGTTGCCGATCTGACTTTATCTCTTCAAGAGCACTGATCGTAGCCTTATAGATCTGGTGAATCTCGTCGACAACACGAACCGAAGGTTCAAACTTCTCAAAGAAATCAAGCATCTTTGTGATGGCCGTCTCGGAGTATGCCCGAGAAATCGCCTGTTTTATGTACGTCATAAGTTGTGCCCAGTGCATTACAGCCTACAGTAGAGATAATTCATGTGGTTAGCTTGTCTTCTAGTCTTTGTGAATTCGACTCCGGAAACTCACATCCTGAACTCTTTCCCGCTTCCACTCCAGCTTGACCGCCTGCTTCAATGCTTTGAAGCCCCATTCACCCTTCTCGCCCTGCTGTTGTTCCAACTGCGCAACTCGCAGAAACTCTTTCACAGCAAGGTCGGGATCCGTCTCTTTGTATGCCTTGGCTGCGTAGTAAACATTTTCCACGTCCAAGTTCGCATCGTCATCTTCTGACGATTCAAATTCGTAGTCGAGCTCATCGCCAGACTCTTGCATAAAGTCATCGTCGTCACTCATGGCGGGCGAGATTCAGGGTGAATTTTGATACCACTGTGATGTTTCGATGAAAAGCGAAGTCTCAGGCAAAGAACATTCGAAAGCGAGAAATTTTAAGTTTGGGTGTAGGAAAACAGGATTTGTGGATGAATGCCCGGGTTGTTTAGCTGTTCGCAGAAACCGCAACTTGCGGTTTGCAAATGACGTCGTTACCTTTCTGCGCATTTGCAATACCCTTGTTAACCCTTGTGATGATATCACGTGGAGAGACTCTACCCACTGGGCTTGGAAACGCCAAAGACGGGTAGATGTCTACATGCACATAAGAAATTTACATTCATTGAGTTAGCGCCAAGCCTTTAAAGACAAAATATAGTATCTTGACGCTATTTAATTTCCAATAATCTGCCATACACCTCAAAGATTCGCACACAAAAGATAACTCCTTGTTGTGTCTATCTACATACTGCTAGTCTTGCTATGTGTAACTCTGCTACCCTAGAATGCTGGACCTTATCTCCTTTCATCGGCTTCATAGTTCTTTTGTAGGATAAAAACATTTGACGACAATACCAATGACCTGACGTTTCAGTGAAAAAACAATTCAGTATGTACATACATACGTGCTACGCCTGATTTACCCTCACAAGTCCGATCACTGGTAGAGTTACTTGACCGAGGTCTGGCGCATGTCGAGTATAGAGTCGTAAACATATTGTGTGTCAAACAACTCAACGCCCAGCTTATCTACCTTGATTTTATCGTAAACATAGCAGTATTCCGAGAAGATGGCTATGCTATCTGATGACATTGTACATCGTGATTGTGCGAAACTTGAGGGGTTCTGAGGTTAGTTGATTTTATCAAAACACTTGGCGGCCACATAATCACCTCCATTCAAGAACAGACATTGCAGATGATGGCATCATTGGGTAGGGCAATGAATGCATTATGCACCTAGCACACTAAAAGGAGATAACTCCAGTTTCACACGGTAACTAGCCCATCTGAACAGAGATATCAATCGTTACTCAACTCATGGACCGTCTGTTTTTTGATCAATCCCAAGTCTGTGTTGGGAAAGTTCAGGTCCGTAGTTATGGGGTTGTTACACAAGTTACTAGCGTCGGATACCAGTGACGACGTTCTTCTGACAAGGACAGTAAACTAGGTGTTGTGATTGTGTCAAGGTAGCATATTTCATGTGCACATGTGTGGACACTTGTATACAGCAAAATGAACCCCCATGCCAAACGCCAGGGACTTTTAATCCTTTGTATGTACATACATATGTACATATGTACCCTTGGCCATAGCACAACTGATCGACAATATGCACTTTGTACATATCATTATGGGCCTTGAGTGAAACAAAATGGGGATTGCCTTGTCATCATGATGACTGATGTCCCGCGGCCTGAAAGTTGGCCGTGACTATTACATATTACAATAGAGAGCCTCCAAACTATGAGGTTGGCATTCGAACCTTCATCCATACAAACGAGATTGTGTTGACGACAAAACCTTGAGAGTTGGCTACGAAGAACAGCAGTTTTGTGATTTGGATATTCACCTCGCCCGAATATCTGCTACAGGGTACCCTGTGTCGTAGACATGGTGATACGCCGATGGCCGGAAGGCCTTCCCCCGGAGACTAATACCACGGGTTTCATGACATAGGAACAATGTATTGAATATGAAATACATGTACCGATCGAAAATAGTCCACCTCTTCCGAATACACGAAGATCCTGAACTAAGACAAGCAACGGCAACACGGCTTGGTACACACAAAATCGATGCCCTAGAGAAGGAGAGATTGCTCTGTTGGTTGGTGAATCCGTCACCCAGCGTACAACACAGGAATGACCTGGATCGCTACTTGAACGTGGACGATTACGATATTTCAAATATTGACATGGGAATAGTCGATGCCTTTGGCTCCATGCTACTGGACAGTCATAGTCTCGGTCTCTTGTTAGATGGAAACCTATTTGTCGACTGCTCATACAGTCAGATCGGCGATGACGTTATCTTGGCAGAGGGCATTCGCAGCGTTCTGGTAGTGCGCACTGTAAATGAACAAGGTGAAGTTATTCATGTCGAGGAGGTCCATTTAGTGGGGATTCAACAATCACAAGTCATTGCCGAGTGGAGGGGAGAGTTAGTTATGATTTAGATACTTTCTAATACAAATTCGGGAGTGATCATTGTTACTGTTGAGCTTTTGAAGAATAAGTTTGTGGACAACCTTCAAACCTTGTAGAAAGGTATCTACATTTCTAGTAAGGTTATATTATGCGCAAGTTATTATTGAGTGGAGAAAGGAACTGGTGATTGTGTACTTTGTTTCTAAGCTGGGTTGGAAATAGTACGTGAAGTTATACAACCTGTCTCATGAAACATCTACACCATCAAAGTAGACATACCTCGACCTCACAATCTAATCCCCCTAAAACTGCCCCTCTGTATTGCCATCTCCCATACTTTTCAACGCCGAGCTCCCACTCAAAATAGCCCCCATGACCCCATCAACATACTCCGCTCCACTCCACTTCTGATGCGTAAGCACTTCACAGCCCGTCTCAATTTCCCTTTTCTGCACTAGCTCAACATAAGCCTTCATCCCCTCCGTAGCGAACTTCCTCGACAGCTCCGTAGTAGCCACAGCGTTACTATGTAGTCCCGCCAGAGACACAAGCTGTAGTACGAACCCTTCTTTCGCAAGATCCCAGATGAACGATTTAAGTGTTTGCTCGGTGAATCCGTGGGCTGTCCAGTTGAAGCTGGGACTTAGGTTGTATACCAGTGGTTTATGCGGGGTAACCATGCGGATTTCCCGGGCTAGATCACGAGCTACAGCCAGGTTAGGATCTCCCGTTTCAACCCAAAGCATATCAGCGTAGGGTGCGAACGTAAGTGCTCGTTTCGTCGCCGCTTGCATACCCGCCCGGTAGTGGTAGTATCCTTCGCGTGTCCGTGGAATGTCCCAGCTGAATTCTATAGGGGCCTCGGTAAGTCTTTGGAGAAGACGACGTCGATGTGCAACGCCCATGTCCGGGGTAAATTTGACCCGTTCTAGGTACCGGTCAATAGCGGCAGCTTCCACCCCGTGGTTCTCCAGATGTTCCTTCGCGGCTTCGTCAAAGGTGACTAGTTGGACATTCTTCATCCACTCCTTTTCAAAGGCGTTTATCTCCTCTGTCGAAGCACCCTTCGTTTCCATAGCCTGTAGACTTTCTGCCAATGGCTCGACTGATAAATTAGCAACCCCGAGTATAAACTCATGGTCTCTAGCATCCACCGCACTAGAAATTAACCTGCCACTCTCCGCATCCGTCCGCGCAATAACCAAATTCTCCGTCCCCATGATATCCCACTGTAACCTCGCCGCGACAAGCCGATTCACATGTTCCCCCATGGGAACCAACACCTTCCCCGCCAAATGTCCACATTTCTTCCCTCCATGCATCTGGTCTTCAAAGTGGACTGCGGCGGCGCCATTCTCGGCAAACAGCTTAGCTAGTTTCATCACGGCCGTTAATCCTCCGTGGCCGGTATCTCCATCTGCGATGATAGGCCGGAGAAAGTCCACGTAGGGCGTTTCTCTACGTTTTTGGGGCGTCATGAGACGGCGGGCGTACCACTGTTTTCGGTCGTGCATGGACTGGGCTTTTGCTAGGCGCTGGACTTGCGATGGCACGGTGTTATATGGGTAGTCGCCAAAGTCGGGGGATACCTCGTTGGTGGTGGTTAAAAGGGACGAACAGGCCCAACCGGAGATGTAGAGGACTTCTTGGTTTGCGGCTTGTTGGGTCATTTGTACAGGGTCGATTGCGCCGACTATTCATTTGTTAAGACATGTACCGTCGTAGAATGATATGCTAACTTACGTGTATGAATGGGTAACCCTTCTGCCTCCCGCTGCTTCACCAAAGCAAACAACTTCTTCGCCATAATAGAGCTGGTGTAAGTCTGACTTTGAGATCCACGTTTCGAAATGACGTCATCGACGCTATATGGCCGTTTGATGCCTTCGAATCGTGGTGAATCCCACCATTGCTGTACTTCCCGCCGTTGCTGCTCGAACAACATATCCTCCGCCACACCGTTCTTTTCTCCTTCGGGAAGTAACTGGAAGATATCCGTCGGTGAAAGTGACGACATTTTGGTGGCCGAACTGAAAGCTCTCAGACTGGGATGTATAAGTGAAGTAGACAAGGGAAGTCTTGACAAAATGCGCCGACTGCGCAAAATCATAGAAACACTGCGATTCATATCTGTAAAGTGTGCAGAATGTTTTCACAAAGAATATAAAGGAAATTCATTTTGTCGGCTCCGGCTAACTAGCCTTTCTTTTAACCATTGGAGATTGGAGCAACTCGCGGTAACTTGTCAGAAACTGTTTCATTGTGTGACGTCTTAGTAAAAAAAGTTGGAGGAGCACTTCGGCTGGTCGTTAACGGGTGTAAGCTCCAACGGGTTACCGGATTTGGTTTCTATAGGGTTGTTAGGGTCCAGTATAGAAGGCTCCACTTTTTGTGACGGGAGGATCAAGCGGCGGATTAATTATCGACGGACTTTCAAGTAAATTGGGTAGGCTTCAATAATTACATCCACATTCGCGGTATTTTATCGCTTTCTCTTCTTGTACAATTTATTTGCTGTGGGGATAATATCATGGGTTCTGGAGATCTCAACGCAAAGAAGTCGTTCCATCCCTCCGGTGGGCGCAACCAGGCGCGCCGCTATGAACAGGAACAGGAAGCTCTGCGCGAGCGCAAGCGGACGCGGCAGCGCATTGAGGAAATCAAAGGTATGTGATGTTTTGGATCGCATGACATCAAGCGACGCTGATGCTAACTACCTTTTTTTACAGAGGAACGCGCCCGCGAAGAAGTACAACGCAAACTCGAAGAATCCGGAGGCCGCAAACGTGTCGATCGTGTCGACTGGATGTACGAAGGCCCAAGTAACAATGCTAGCGCCCCGACAGCTGAACAAGAGGCATATCTCCTGGGTACCCGATCAATTGAGAAGGTGCTGATAGGTGAAGATAATAAAGGGCTTTCAAAAGATGCGGCGCCTGCGGCTTACATGCCGGTAGCTACGAACGCAGTGGATAATGCAGCAGATTTGGCGCGGAAGATCCGTGAAGATCCGTTGTTGGCTATGAAGATGAGAGAGCAGGCAGCTATTGAAGAAGCGAGGAGGAGAGCTGGGGTTGAAGGGCGGATTAGAATGGAACGCGGAAAAGAAAAGAGCGGACGGAGAGAGAGAAGTCTGGATAGAGGATCACGGAGACGGGAACGGAGTCGCGACCGTGATAGGAGAAGGAGCCCAGAGAGACGGAGACATGGGTCAGAGAGGGATAAGGATGGCGGGAGAGATAGAGATAGATACGGCTCGGGGAGATCTAGTCATCGGTCTGATCGGTCTGATCGGGATAGTCGTAGGTCCGACAGGGATAGAGAAAGTGGCCGCGACAGAGTACGAGACAGAGATAGTAGCCGCGACAGAACACGAGACAGAGACAGTGACCGACGCCACCGATCCCGCAGTCCTCGGTAATGGTCTTTTCATGAGATAACGTTTTCTCTCAATTTGCATACCTAATAGATATCAAAACACTTTTCATCCCATCAGATGACTCTCTTTGTCTCTCCCAAACGATCCCATCGGGCGTCGTACAGACCCCACCTTCGGTAACACCAATGGGAATGATGCCCGGCGCTATGGCAACTACCCCTGGCTATGCAAGACGTCGTATGAACTAAAAAGGAGTTCGGTGACATGTACTTTGCGGTCCTGTGCATACGGGCGGTTCTGGCATGGACTGCAGGGATATATGGCATGAGAACGGCGGATTCTGATCGGCGGGCTGGGCACGCATGGTACGGGGGCGACCAGAGGGAGAGAGATTGGAAAGAACAAAAACACAAAGATGGATGGGAAAGAGGGAAGTTGCCTGGAGTATAAGAAGGAAGTTACGCGGTCCCTTGGAAAGGATATTTTGCAACTTAAGTTGGAGTCTTTGTTGAAGATTTCTTGTTCGTTATCATCATAATCATCATCATCGCTTGGTTAATAGCATCAATTCTTAATATGCGCACAACAACCTTCACGGCAGCTTTATTGGCTGTCGCGCCAGTATCGGCAACTTACTGGATGGAATCAATTGCCCACCAAGGCATAGCCCCATATGCTCCTGACGCCGCCGACTACCCCGTCTTCCGCAACGTACGCGACTATGGTGCCAAAGGCGACGGTATCCATGACGACACAGCTGCCATCAATGCCGCCATTTCCTTTGGAAACCGCTGTGGCCCCGGAACTTGCGCCGGCAATACCGCAACACCGGCAACTGTGTACTTCCCTGCGGGAACGTATCTTGTCAGTGACTCGCTGGTGGGATATTTCTATACGCAGATTATTGGTGATGCGGAGGACATGCCGGTGATTAAAGCCTCGCGTAACTTCTCTATGGAAGGAGCGGCGAAGGGTATCATTGATGGGAATCCGTATATTAATGGGACATTGGCTTGGACTTCGGTGAATACGTTTTTCAAGCAGGTGCGCAATTTGGTGGTGGATATGACGGCGTTGCCGCATGGAGTTGTGGCTGTTGGTGTACATTGGCCGTGTTCACAGGCTACTTCGGTTAACAACGTGGTTTTCAAAATGGCGGATGCGCCGGGGACTGTTCAGACTGGACTTTTGATTGAGTCTGGGTCAGGCGGGTACCTTGGAGACCTGGTCTTTGAAGGTGGAAATGTTGGAGCGAACTTGAACAACCAACAATTCACAGCGCGCAATTTAAAGTTCCTTGGCGTTCAAACGGCGGTCAAGATGGGGTGGAATTGGAGTTGGACTTACAAGAGTTTATCAGTGAAAAACTGTTCTGTGGGTGTTGAAATGGCTACGGCGACAACGGGATCAATGAGTATCATTGACTCGGACTTTGAAAGTGTTGGGACGGCTATTGTGGCGACCTATGTTCCGGGGTTTAACAGTACCGAGGCTGGTGCGCTTTTGGTGGATAATGTGGTATTCTGTGATGTCAAGACAGCTATCATCAATGCTAACAGAACGGTGATTGCCGGAGGACCTGGGACTAATATTGTGGAGGGATATATTAATGTGAGTATAGATTGTAACTGTAGCAGCGTGGTATATATGTACTAACACGGTGATAGGGAAACTCGTACACACCAAACGGCCCACAACAGGTGGTCGGATCTGACCCTAGTGCGTCGAAGCGACCGAAGGCGTTGACTGACCGGAGCGGAAAGTACCTTGAGTANAGAACGGTGATTGCCGGAGGACCTGGGACTAATATCGTGGAGGGATATATTAATGTGAGTATAGATTGTAACTGTAGCAGCGTGGTATACATGTACTAACACGGTGATAGGGAAACTCGTACACACCAAACGGCCCACAACAGGTGGTCGGATCTGACCCTAGTGCGTCGAAGCGACCGAAGGCGTTGACTGACCGGAGCGGAAAGTACCTTGAATATTCTAAGCCGTCGTATACGAAGTATCACGTGTCTCAGTTTCTCTCGGCGCGGTCATTTGGGGCTACAGGTGATGGGTCTACAGATGACACTGAAGCATTGAACAGACTGTTTGCGACTGCTGCTCGCAAGCCTCATTCTGTGGCATTTATTGATGCTGGAATGTATGTTGTCACAGATACAGTGGTGATTCCAGCGGGCGCAAAGATTGTTGGCGAGGCGCTTTATAGTGTTATTCTCGGAACGGGAAAGAAGTTTGAAGATATGGATAACCCGTATCCTGTTGTCCAGGTGGGTAGACCTGGAGAAATGGGCAGGATTGAATGGTCGGATACTATTGTTTCTACAAGAGGTGCTACGGCAGGTGCAAAGCTGATTGAGTATAACCTCTACTCACCAGACCGGCCATCGGGGATATGGGACGTGCATGTCCGGGTTGGTGGCTTTGCGGGATCTGACTTACAGTTGGCTGACTGTGTAACTACACCTGCTACTGGGGCTATCGAGAAGAAGTGTATTGCGGCGCATACAAGTATTCATATTACACCGTCTGCTTCAGGTCTGTATCATGAGAACTGCTGGATTTGGGTGGCGGACCACGACTTGGAGGATCCCCAGTACACTCGGGTGACGATTTATGCTGGGCGTGGAATGCTTATTGAGGCTCAAGATGGACGGATTTGGGTTTCGGGAAGTGGAGTTGAGCATCATGTGTTGTATCAATACCAAGTGCACAACACGAAGAATGTGTACATGGGGTTGATTCAATCAGAGACTCCATACTTCCAACCTAGTCCTCCTGCTTCCGAACCGTTCACCCTAGACGCCAACATTTCAGACCCGGACTTTGCCACTGATTGTGCAGGCCGAGCTGATGACGTTCCGTGTGAAATGGCCTGGGGCTTCCGGTCAATTCAGTCTGAAAACGTGGTTGTAATGGGCGCTGGTCTCTATTCATTCTTCAATAACTATCAAACCCTCTGCAGTGACATTGGCTCTAACTCGAGCTGTCAGGCACGCATTGTGGATATCCAAAGATCGGGTGGCTATGCTCCTGCTGGCCCAGTCACGATTTGGAACTTAAATACTATTGGGACAAGAAAGATGGTTACAGTGGATGGAGTTGATGTTGCAGGGTGGAGGGAGAATCAGAATTCGTTTTCGCAGACTATCAATAAGGTGAAGGTTATTTAGGTAGTCAGTTTGTCGTAATTACAATACAGTTTTTGGGTATTTTAAACACTAAGACTAGGAACTCCACAAGCCAGAAAGCGCCGTGAGTCCAATGAACAGGGCCTCGTCGGTACGCATGTTCCGGCTACCAGTACCAGGGAGCACGTTAATCCAGTGGTCGAAAAGTTCTTTCGCCTTGCTCCCGGTGACATCGACACTTGCCAGATCGGCATCATTACTAACGGCATATTCAATACCCTTGGGTCCACCAAAGACAATCAAAAGATGTTTGAAATCCAAGGATCCATCCCGTGGGAGTCTCGATACAGGCTTTCCACGCTCAGAGGTACCCACCGACAAGTCATAACCATCTTCATACGGCGCCTCAGTGAACACAGCACCAATCCCCTTGGCCTTACGGATCTGATAACCCCAGTAATATCCACCAGTCGTCCGCGGCTCAGCGGGGTGGATGGCCTTTGCTTTACTCGTTGGGCTATCCATTAAGACGGTAACTCTGGTTCCCACGGGGATAACCTGGTCGAGAACAGCATGGTCTTTCAAGCCCACATCAACCATGCTCACCTTTGCATTCTTCCCCTTCACAACAACTCCCTCCCGGTACGGAAGCCACTCGGCCGGGTGTGGGTGGTGCGGCATGTCGAGAGACGGGAGTTTACTAGCCAGACGAAGATTCTGGTGCAGAGGGAAAAGAGCCTTGCGCATGAAGGGGGGTGTCTCGAGGTAGCTGAGGATATGGCTAAGGAAGTGCACGGGGTCGGTGTCGGCGGTGTACGACTTGGGGTCGATTTGGGGGGGTGTAGCTGGGGCGGGGGCGTCGTTGTAGATGATTATTTCGTCGATAGAGTGTAGGGCGAGAGCGCGGCCGAGACGGCCTGGGAGGGCGACTTGTTGGTCGGTTGTGTGGGCACTGGGGAGACGGGTTAGTAGGGGATATTGAAACGGGATATGACGAACTTACTCTTCAAGGACACTGGCGGGGATAGCCACGGAGACAGTCCAGGTTCTACCACCCTCAATGGCTTTCACGCGGCAGCTTGGCTTAGTATAATCGGATACATGGGAGAGCTTACTGCGCTATTCAATGTCAACATCATCCCTTCATCAATTCTCCATGTAACTTACCTTGGCAGAGCGATCGTCTTCAATTCTCTCAGACATTTTTGTGTGCTTGTTCTCTCCTTGGGTATATACTGATAAAAGCAGTTACCATGTCTAAAGGTTTGATAAATTTTGGCGGTGAGAGGTGTGACCGGCAGAATCGTTACCGCTTTGTAACCCTTGTATTGGCGCATGGGATTCATGATGGGTGTTGAAACGTCATTGTTTAGAAAGGTAATGACAAGTTATAACCGACAACATGGCGCCTATTGAGATTAAATCGACAGCGCAATTTGACGATATTTTGGGGAAGAATGCTCTTGTGGTAGTTGATTGTAAGTTATTTTCTCCACCGCGAGAGATTCTGCGCCGACGAACTAACAAGATAGTTTATGCAACCTGGTGTGGACCCTGCAAGGCCATCGCCCCAAGCTATAATTCGCTCTCCTCTGCGCATCCGAAAACGCCGTTTTTGAAGGTTGACACGGACGCGAATAATGCGATTGCAGCGAGATATTCAGTGCGGGCGATGCCTACTTTTAAGGTGTTTGTGAAGGGTGTCGTGGTGGAGACAGTCCAAGGCGCTGATATAAAAGGGTTGACTGCCGCGGTGGAGAAGGGCGTGGCACTTGCGGGGAAGTCTGCCGGTGGCGGGTTTTCAGGCGGTGGTCAGAGACTTGGCGGGGTAGGTGTTGAAGGGCCGAGGAAGGTGGTTAGGAATGGTGGTGGAGGGTTCTTGCAGAGGGTCTTTGAGCGGTTGTATTATATGGTGGGGTTATACCTCGTTTCTCTATTCTCTGTAAGTTCATCCTTCTATATCTATTATCAACATGGTCACTAACACTCTCAGCTCGACCCATATGAAAGCGCCCGTACCTCCCGCTTCAACTTAACATCCCCCGTACCCTCCGCCAGCACTGGTCCTACAACCAGTTTCACCACAGGTTCCCCCTCCGGGTCCGCACCGCGGGCTAGACAAACCGCTCAAACCCGCTTCAAGACTCTCGCCGATCTATAGTTGTAATAAACCCTTATATCCTTTCAGCAACTCTTCTCCCCACAGCCTCTCCACTCCAATATGCGCCCGTCGTAGTTCCCAACGCTACAAACGGCGCAACATGTTCTCCTGCAAACCATAGTCCCTGCCCTGGTAACCCTTCTCTGAGCAACTCAATGTCCACATCGCCTTCTTCCAGACCTACTTGGAAGTTACTGTAGCTTCCGTGGCCGACGAGGGCATCTGTGTACCAGGAACTGGCGAGACATTCTTGGATTTGACAGTCGGGGTTTGTGGGGGAGTATCCTGGTAACCGGCTGATATATGGGAGGAAGAAGTCTGCGAGGTATTTCTGTTTTTCGTCGGCTGAGAGCGTTGCAGCGTGGGTAGTCATCTCTTTTGATTGTTCGCCATAGATATAAAACAATAAAGTCGGATGAGAATCTTCTTTGTTGATTCCTGCCAGGTTAATCATTTCCTGACCCCATTTCCGTGGGTTCGTCTCCATTGCATATTCTGGTGCTAACCATTGACTAAACCCCTTCATACTGCGCTCGTCAGATTGCCAGAAGGCTTTGGGAAAGTGCACGTATACTTTCTCTAGACAACCCCAGCCAAGAGACGATATAGCTTGTGTGAACCGTGGAGGTAGACTTGGCGTGAATAGTTCTGTGGAGTGTTCTTTGAGATAACCAAGGGGACATGTGACGATGACGTCGGAGAAGGCGTGACGAGCACCGTTTGATGTGGTGACATATACTGGATCGGTAGATGGTGCTCCGGGTTCTCTGTACTCCACCTTGTTTACCAATGTATCCAATAGAATCTGACAATCCCTATGTTCCCTCGCTGGTCTTGAAATCTCCTCTAGAATCTTCGTATATGACCCCTCCACAAATAGATTCTCTACAACGAATTCGTTAGCTTCAATCTCCCAACAATAAAACCTGTAAACTCACCACCCTCAAGACACTCCTCCAACCAAAAGAATCTCATACTCTGCTTCTCAACCGGCACTCCCACAAAAGCGCCCCACCCCTCCGCCATCTTCAAAACCAGCTTTCTCGTCTCCTCCCCTTCCAACTTAGGCACCTCCTGTAAAAAGAAATCCCAAAGACTCATATCCACCGGAATCTTTCCACGCTCCGTAGCCTCCGCCACTCTGAAAGCCTCCTGGATGATTCCCCACATAGCCGATGCCGCCACCTCTCGTACATTCTTAGGAACTTCCTGGCCATCGGGTGCCGCACAATAAGCCGTTTCATCACATGATGAACATGCCACGTTAAGACGCTTTGCAATCTGCGAGATAGGATTCCCATCTGTCCCGTGAACCCAATTTGCGCCCATATCAACTGTATACCCCCCCACAGTATCCTGACAAACTCGTCCACCAATATACCCCCTCGCCTCCAAAATAGTAACCTTAGCACCGGCATTAAGTAAAACATCCGCAGCCTTCAAACCCGCTAAACCCGCGCCAATGATTCCAATATGTCTCTTTCCTTCAGCAACTCCGGGACTTACGGCACGGCCCGTGTCTGTTTTAAAGGCTGACAAATCGCGATACATTCTAGACTCGAGGCGTTCTTCCCGGGAAATCTCCCGACAAACGGAAAATGCGTCCATCTGTTTCGTCTCTGGAGTTGTTGTGTCTGTCCGATTTTGGCTAGTTTGCTTCTGAATTTCCTTGTTGGGTACCGAGGCAAAAATGTAACCACACTTGTAAGCAGTGCGACAGGAAAAGGATGTGGATAAGACTCGATTTAAACCACGCATGTAATCAAGTCATCATACAATTTTGATCGCCGACCTCAAAAAAAAGACACGCATAGTCACTAACTGAAATAGAATGTCTACCTCTTCAAAGGTATCCACTTCCTTCCCCATCTATCCTCGAGTCAGCGCTTTATTTGTACCACCTCCCCGAAAAGGGTCGTCATAGATAAATAACCCTACCCCTGTAACCCACATACACATGTCCTACTATCAAAAATCTGTGTCACCATGAATAGAAGTCGAAAAAAACTAACAAATTTGACATCAAAAATGCATATAAACGCCACAATAAACAAAACAACCAACCAACCAACCGACCAACCGACCAACCAGCCAACCAATCCAAATTTTCATCTTGCCCATTGAAAACCGGCCCCCACAACAGAATAAAAGTCCCCTGGAACCAGAAACGAAACGCCAAAAACTCCAGAATCATGCCTTTTGCGGGAAACGGGGAGAACCGGACGGAAGAAAAAAAAAGAGATAGTAGGAAAGAGAGATGAAAGAGATGAAAGACCGAGGTATACGGACGATGAAAAGGAAAAAGAAAAAAAAACATGTCCAAAACAGATAGGCAAGCCAACAAACTACCCCTTCTAAATCCGCTCGTAAAACAAAATATACGCCTCCTTGCTATCGTACAACGACTGCGCTGAAGACTTGCCCTTGAACGTGCTTTTATTCGCATGTCCACTGTTTGGTCTGCCTGAACTACCACCAGCGGTCGCACCGTTACCAGTAGCTACAGTGCTCCAACGCTTGTTGTTGTTTCCAGGCGACGTCACCTGCTTCCACTCATCCGCATCATAGTCATCCTCATGTTCATCGCCATTTGCGTCTACGTCTCCACTCATTGCCCCAAACCGGTTGTTACTAGCTGCGTCCTTGCCGGGGCTATTGGCACGGCCTCCCTGGCTACTAGCCTGGGGACCCACCGCGTTCATCGGATCGGCGTGTTGGCTACCAAGTGACTCCAGCTTGGTGTCATCAATGTGTATCCATTCGACTCCGTCTTGTCTTCGGATATCAACCGTATAATGACCAGTACTAGCGTTCTTGCCGTGGTGGTAAACAACAGCGCTTAATTTATACTTTCCAGCAGCTGGCGTCGTCTTGTCACCGTCAGTCCGTGACTGCAGGTTACGCGCCAAGCATTCACGCGGAATCTCAAGCTCAGTTGGGTAACCAATACGCTTCCACAACTTGACTGTCCCACCGGTGGTATCAAACTGGAAACGCTTCAAGTGCAAGACAAGCACCAAGGGCAATTCAGAAATCAGAGTCTGCGTGGTTACAGAACCCTTGTCACCATGGTCGTCTACAACCTCTTTGCGAGCCATATGCTTCAAAGCATCGACAATGGTGTTGATGTGGGGCACATCAATGTCCAGCTGGAGAGACTGGTACAGTTGCGTTGTGACAGATGGCTTAGCACCAGTCCGCATCAGTTCACATCTTGTGTAGCCTCCAAAGATCTGGGACACCGGAGAAACAGGCTCGTGGCCAGACATTCTAGTGTTCTTGGTCTTTTGCTTGTGGCCAACTTCGGTCCACTCCTTGGTCTTCTCCTCTGGCTCCTTGTCCTTGCGCTTTTCTAACTCACTCTTGATCAGAGCAGTGCATTCATCGTCAAGCACCTGCAGAAGCAACCCAAGGAACTCCTCAGCATCCTGTTGGTGACCAGGCTCCATGTATTGGAACCGTTGCACCTGCCGAAGAGCCGAATAAAAGTATCTTGGCGAAAAGGGTTCGCCGGCGTGACGGTCCTTGGCACGGATCGCCTCAACCAACTTTTCACGCGACGGAGCCGAAGCAACCACGCGAAACTCAGCAAAGAGCTCCGCAAGGGCATCGAGAACCGGCGCATCTGCCTTGGAGCTCATTGTCATGTGACTAGCAATGTCTCTGACCAAGTTGTAAAATGGTCCGCAGTGGAGAAGGACTTGAAGGATCTATACCAGACAAATAATTAGTGTTTGCATTTGCACCACAACATATAACTCTTGACTTACCGAGTTCATGTAACACATGTTACCACCGTTGATCAAACCACGAGACTCCAAAAATTGGTACTTGCGGTTGGCTGGCGACACCTTGTAGTTGACAAGGGCCTCCGCCAAAGTAAGCTTCTTCTTGGGTACAACAACAGCCTTAGAACCATTGGCCGCCTTGACTCCGGCCGCACCATTGGCACTAGCAGTAGTGGCTGTCGTAGGCTTAGCAACCGCACCTTCCGTCTTGTCACCAGACTTGGGCGTAGTAGTAGCAACTGGAGCCTTGGCGGTAGTAGGCTTCAAAAGACCAGCCCAGCTCAAGGGCTTGCTCTCTACAACGGGAGCTGGAACTTCCGCGGGCTTAGCAGCCTCTGCCTCCTTAACCTTGACCTCCTGGATGGCCTCAGCGATCTTTGGAGCGCTGGTAACCGCGGGAGTAGTCTTGGCCCCAGAGTCTGACGAGCTATCAAACTCAGGAGTGAAAATCACCTCGCCTTGTGTGCTGTCCGAGGCCTGCGACTGGCGCTTAAAGGCTGCATCCAACAGAGCAGCACTCGGTTCCTTAACTGGTGTTGGCTTCCGCTTTTCGGGGCCAGCCTTCTCAGCCACGGGGCCAGCCTTCTCAGCCACGGGGCCAGCCTTCTCAGCCACGGGGGCCGCCTTCTCAGCCACGGGAGTCGCCTTCTCAGCCACGGGAGTCGCTTTGACAGCCTTGGGTGCCACGGGAGCAGACTCTACCTTAGCTGGAGCAGCAGTAGGTTTGGGCGATTCCACTGCAGCAGGGGCTATAACTGGCTCGGGTTTTTGTTCGACAACCTTTGACTCGGCGGGCTTTGACTCGACTGGCTTTGATTCGACGATTGGTGCCTTCTGATCTGGGATATCCGCGGCCAAAGCGACAGTCTCCGTTGGCTGAAGAGTTTGCTCGGGCAAGTTAGATGGTTTCTGGGACTTATCAATTATAGCACCTTTATCAAGATTGCGGCGCCGTTTGCGCACTTTCCGGGGAGCTGTGGGCCAATCAGCGGGAGCACAGGTGGTCCACGGCAGCTATAATTAAACATGGTTAACGCACAGTCATGGGAGTTTTTCAAATAGGATACTCACTGCCTTATGAGAAAGATTAGGCGTCTCCCGTCCAGTGGGCAGACGAACCAACAGCTCTGGTTGTGGCGCTGGAGCAACAGGAGTGGAGCTAACAATAGGAGCTGGTACATGTACTGGGGCGATTGGAAGAGGTGTGGACGACACAATCATTCCGCGGTTAGAAGAGACAATCGGGGGCGGTCCAGAAGTCGAAGATGAAGGTTCTTGTGCCGGCGAGTGCATGATATGGGGCTGTGGCCGGTAAATTGGCTGTGATGAGACAATAGGCGCATCAGATCCCTTGGGAATCAACGGACCGTTACAGCCAGTACCAGGCTCAAAGTATGGAACACCGGGAGTAAACACACGCGCCGTCGAAAGCGGAGGGGTCGGAACCGAGTGCGAGCTGTTAAGCGACGCTGGGGTCTGCGGCTGTTGCTGCTGGAGCGACGGAGGCACTACCGGAGGTGTGTAGGCTGTGGCCATACCCTGTGACGGGGTCAGACGGCCACTAGTGTATGGTGAAGACGGAGCCGCACTGGACATGCCTGGGTAGCCCATAGAGTTACCCATCTGATTTCCCATAGAGTTACCGCGAGGATAGTGGTTGGGCTGTCCATAAGGGATGTACGGCCCGGCAGGCGGATGCATCATATGACCCCCATAGGGCGGCATTCCCCCGGGTTGAAAGTGGCCAGGAGCACCATACGGCATGTATCCGGTGTTATAGGCCATAGCATGCTGGGGCTGATAGTGCTGCTGTTGCTGATGGTGGTTGTGGTGACCGGTGTGGTGGTTGTGGTGGTGGCCATTGTGGTGGTTGTTGTGGTGGTTCGGGTGATAATTGTAGCCGTTGTTGTGGTTGTTGTGATGATGACCATAAGGATTCTGGCCACGACGGCGAGGCCCATTGGTGTGAGAGTTCGAGTGGCCATTGTACGGCATGTGGCCACCAGCCATTGGCGGGGCTTGGTTAGAGCCAGCAACAATGGGAGTACCGTTTGCCGGGCCAGGACCAGACATTGGGCCCATATCAGGAGAAATACCGGAGACAGGCGGCATAGAGCCGGGCATTGAAGACCCAGCCGGCAGATGACGTGGGTTCATCCTGCCGGCCTGGGGACGGTGCATTGGATGTGTCTGCGCACTTGGGTCGCAGACACTAGCCAATGGCTCTTCGTGCTTGAAGGCGGGAGTCTCGGGATTGAACTTATGAGTGGAACGCAGCGTGGCGGTTTTGGCGGGGGCGGCGTCTGGCGCGGAGGGGCGTTGCAAGTCAAAGCCCCGACGACGACGACGCTCAAGTAAGTAGCGGAAAGTTGAATTGGGGGGTTGCAACCGACGATTCGAAGGCGTGACACAAGACGAGAATGTATGTTTCGAGACGGAGACGCGACTAGTTTCCCGGAAGAGGGGGAAATAAACGGTCGAGAAGATCGGAAGCGGAACGTGATTATGGCGGGGTCGACCCTTTGCTAAGGGAAAGGAAGGGGCCTTCCTAAAAATGTGTTCCCAAAAACGATTCAGGCAGTCCAGGCAACTCTGGAAAACAGCACTTTAAAGCACCAATGGTGGAATCACGAGGCGGAAAAGACCGACAAGGCTCTGCTTAATGATCAAGCAAGAGCTAGAGCAGCAAATACATACAAAAAATACGGAAAGCCACAATGGTGCGCGAGGTAATGAATGGGTTGGCGTCACACCTTTTCGCCAGCTTGATAGTGGGCAGGCTGGCTGGTGAAGCTAGAATTTGCAGGTTAGGCCTGAAGAAGTGGGTTTAGTCGGAATATAGAGGGGCTTCAGGGGCGAGCTTCCGTTGAAGCTTGGACTACGGGTTGATGCAGGCCTGGCAGCGGTGTTTATAGAAGCTTCGATAGAAGCGGGGACGGGGACAAGGCTGTCACAAATGAGTTGGCCTCTAAGCTAGCTAGGGATATGCTTTGGAGCAGAATGTGTCACATCACGTGAGAGACATTGTAGGGTTTTGTGACGGTAATAACAACGGTAATGGATACAAAGCATGTAAGGACAACAAAAGCCGATAACTGTCTTAGATATGTCAAGGGCGAGCCGAAAGGTTCTTTCTTGTACATACCAGAATACGTCAGAATGGTGCAGGTACTTCTCAACATGACATATCAATGAACGCCTAACAAGGCTGAAGTCACAAAACTTTACATATACCATGTTAGTGCCAGACTCCTTCACATACGACCATAGCCTGCGGAAAATACGGGGTCCCGTCTGCTCCCCCATAGTCAAGCCGCAGAGCGCTGGATTAGTAGTACGGTGGGTGACCACGTGCGAATACCCGGTGTTGTATGTTCTTTTTGTTTCTCCATGGTGCCGTATGTTCATGGGCTTTGACTTTTTGACGGTGTTAGTGACGGGTGGATGCGACGTCATAGGGCTTAACATGGGTCTGAATCTGGATAGAGATGCAGGTACAGACTTAGATGTCTTTGACTGTTTTGGTACTTTTTGGTCGGATGCTCCGGATCAAGGTTCGGCTGAGTTGAAGAATGGTATATAATGGGTTGATGGGTAACAATAGAGTGACGACTGTTCTTTTGAACAACGACTTTACATACTATCAACAGCTGGCATCATGGACTACTCAACTTTATACACTTCCCCTCCTAGTTCTACCATAAACTACAATACAATTCTCACCAATCCGGCTCTTTATATCCGCAAACCTCATCCGTCTGATCACCCTCTCAGGCTCCTACACAAACTGCAGTCTCTAGCCCAGACAGTTAAAGCCAATCAGAGTGTGGCCTTACATATGGACTTCCCACGACATCTCACCTCCATCTGGTCTGAAGAGATATGTCTAGACGACGTTGAACTAGATTGTATTGAGGATCTAGAGTTTTGTCTAGATATGGTGAAACGACGAAACTCTGGGACAAAACGGTGGAGAGCTATCAGAAATGGCGTTATGGAAGCTTTAGAGATCATTCTAGAACGCAAGAGGCAGTTGGAGAAGATTAGAGGCGTCAACAGAGTAAAGTTGGAATATCATAAGAGGAATTGGATGGATAGAGAAACGGAGGTCGAAGAGAGCTATGCCTTTTATAAAGACAACTAGATCTAAACGGTGAGACCCATACATCAATATACCCACTATATCTCATCTCGAAACTTCCATCGACCGTCTGGTTTCAAAGCTTCTCGATATCTCTCTTCAACCAGTCCTCTAACTCTTCCTTCTTCAACCTCTCTCTGTCTAGCAATATCCTGCGTACTAGGCATATCCACCTCCCAAAAGCCTTCTGGGCTTCTCGCTCGCGGGAACCGATGTCTATGTCGTCCCCACTTATCTGCCATCTCTTTTGCTCTCGCAACAACCCATAACTCGTCCTTCTCTTCTCTACTCATACCAAACAACTTGAAGCATTCATCTCCGAGATACTTCTCTAGATACATGTCATGCTCATGACGTTGTGCGGCAGTTCGTGGTGCTGTTCCCCGTTCAGCAAGCGCAAGAAGCCGGAAGTTCTGGCCGCAACATGAGGGATCTGTACATCCCGGTAACGCTGCTCTCTCTTCACGACCCCGGACAACTTCACTGTAGGCGTAATTAACGCCATTGTTCATCGCAGGGTTGATCTTGAAATCTTCGGGTCGGAGACTAGCTACCGGTTTATATCGTAATGTGCCTATCTTCGCTGGCTGTTTCTCGGTTGTAGTGGCATTATTTTGGAGTTTAGAGGCGCGAATACGAAGGTCGTTATCACGTTGTTGCTGTTGTTCACTACGTCGGTCGGCAGGGGAAGGCCCACCACTAAATGACTTGCTAAAGTCTTGTCTACCGATAGAAGCATCGAACGGGAGTTGGCGTGGTTGTGGGACGTCGAGATCCGTAAGAGAGGGGTTTCTCGCTAATGTGTTGTTTTTTCGTGGTTGGAGGACTACTTCAGTCTCCGTTTGTGGTAGGGTAGATTTTAGCTTGCCTAATGAAGCTCCCGGTGGTTTTGTTACACCAGTAGACTTGATATTTGCTGATGGCCCCGCTCTAACGGGTTTATTCCCCGTGAATTGCAAGTCCGAAGAAGCTCTGTTTATAGTAGCCCCAGGAGCAGCCGTTAATGGCTCTCTACCTGGTCTCTCATGCCCGGCGTCCATCATAATGAAGGAATCCACTCTCTGAGTGCCCCGTGGGGAATCCGGTATAATTGAAGCCTGTGAAGAAGAAACCTGTACCATCATACTGAAAGCTCCATTCTCGCCTCCACCCCCAAAGTCATCCATAGTTGCCGCTATCATTTCCGTAGCCATGGGCTCATGTTCCTCTTTTACCCTCGCCAACGGCCGATCAACCTGCTCGTCGTTCTCATCACGGCCTCGTTTTTTAACAGGCCGAGACTCAATGAACATCGGCGCATCAGATTCAGGTTCCTCTTTAATAGTGTAAGGACGTCGGGGAGATTCGTCAAGTAACCGCGGGAGATCAGCAGTCCCAGGTGGAGATGTCGGGGCATATTCGGATGCGTCTTGGGTGGGGGCGTACATGTCAACAGTGGGAAGCTGGGTCTCCTCTATACGTTCGTCAATATTCCCGGGCTCAGATTGTGTCTGAGAGCCGGGCTGAGGGGCTATTGGGGCTGGTGTGGTGGATACGGGGGCTGGTGGCTTCTTTATGACTCTTTGTGGTGTTGTTGGGACTTGATGTTTGGCTGGTTGTTGAATTCCAACAGCCGGTACATCCATCATGTCCTCATCTTCATTCTCTTCCTCTTCCTCACTATCCGAAACTTCCTCTTCTTCTTGTAATGCTCTTAGCTTGGCCCGTAGTCTTGTCACCGTAGCGTCCCTTTCCTGGCCATACTTCTTCCACTGATCAGCTTCTGCCTTCCTATGAAACAACGCCTCCTTCAACTGTTGAAAAGCACCCACGCAATGAGTTCCGCCTTGTGCCTTAACAACCTTTTCCATCTCCGTCAAATTCATCTTACGATATGACCCTTCGGGAGGGCCCACGGAGCCGTCCTTTGTTCCCCGTGGCCCCGATTGGCCCGCATTTTCAGCAACCCCGCTCTTTTCCAAACGGGACAATGCCTCACGGAGTCTCAGGTTATCTTGTTCCAATCTTTCCACCTTGGCAGCCTGTGTCTTCAGAGCTTCTAGCTCTCCGGTGGCCAGATTATGCTGGCATTTCGCAGTCTTGTCTCGGAATTCTACAGATGGTCAATGTCATATACAGTCATTGCGTTGTTGAAATTCAAGCTTACCAGCAACCAGATCTTCTTCTAGCTGGTCACATACTGTAGCGAGAGCTTCAAATAGAGCCGGTCGGCCTTTTTCATGCCAACTAG
The DNA here is from genome assembly GCA_000833645.1 of Huntiella omanensis. Lineage (NCBI taxonomy): Eukaryota > Fungi > Ascomycota > Sordariomycetes > Microascales > Ceratocystidaceae > Huntiella > Huntiella omanensis. The sequence continues at coordinate 43,803 of JSUI01006376.1, forward strand.
AAAGAGACATGATAGAGGATGATTCATGAACACATGTTTCGAAGACTGTTTATGGAAAACAATGTCCCTATACAAAGGATTTGTTTGGTAAACTCCCCGCTTACATGATGTTTAAGGCAATGAATCGCTGTGGCAGCCTGGAATGACCGCGTTAACCCACGCGTTAAGTGCTTGCATAACCCTTATATGTCCTTAATGGTGTGTTTAACCCTACAGCTGATACCCCGAAATCCCATGAACTTTATATCCTTCACCCGCTTAGACTTCTCGTCCCAAAGTCGGTTACATTAGTGAAACAATATCCTTAGCCAAGACACCAGGATAATCGCCATGCTCAGATCACCAGTCCAACATTGGACGACATCCTGGTGATCTCCCATTCTGGTGATCTCGGGGAATATCTCGTCACGCTCCTTGCTTGGATAAACACCTCATCCCCACCAAATATGAAACGTTCCGAACCAAGACGGCGTTTTTTCACTGCAATATGAAGGAACCCGGACAAGGAGCATAGTCTCCGACGAATGGTAAAACGCGCCATTAATGGGGCCTGTTTTGGAGGTCTAGATTTGGGTGCGAACCAAAGTTGGACTGCCTACACACATAGACCATTTTGAGATAACTCTGTAACGGCCTGATATGGGGACCGGACGAACATATAAACACCATGGCCAAGCCCATTATGACTTCTAGACTTTCTTTTTGCCTTCCAACCCAAGTTGTTCCTTCTTTCTCTTCAAGTCTATTCACTTTAGCAGTGCGCCAGTCGCCTCCATTCATTTCTTTCGCTTCTTCAACTATTTCCACTCTTTACAGATCTAGACGATCATTCCCTCCAAACTCATCTTTTACTCAAAATGAAGTCCTTTGCCTCTATTCTTCTCGCTGCTGGCCCTGCCTTCGCCTCCATTCTCTGGGATGGCCGCTTCAACGATCTCACCTCGTCAACTGACCTCGACAAGTGGTCTTTCGCTAACCCCGTGGGCCCTTACCAGTACTACATTCACGGCAGTGGTAACGTTACTGAATATGTTAACCTTTCGTCCGACTTCAAGAACCCCGCCGATACGGATTCCAGCCAGGGTGTTAAAATCAGTCTGACTTCCACCGCCTACTGGAACGGCCAGAACATGCGCCGCACCGAACTTATTCCTGAGACTGATGCCGCTATCAACTCTGGCTCAGTCGTCTATCACTTTTCCATTAAGCGCTCGGACACCAACGCTCCTTCTAGTGAGCGTGAGCACCAGATTGCCTTCTTTGAGAGCCACTTCTGTGAGCTCAAGTACGGTGGCGATTCGGGCACCAACCTTGAGTTCTTTGCCAACTCGAAGAGCCAGTATAGTCTTGAGTTTGTCCCCGATGTGTGGCACAATGTTGCTTATGAGATTGACTTCTCAGGTAACACTGTTGCCTTCTGGCATTCAACCGGTGGTGATGCCTTGACCAAGATTGTTGATGCTGTCTCGGTCACTGTGTCTTCGAACGGTGCTGATTGGCACTTGGGTGTTTTGGAGCTGCAGAAGACTGGTGTTGCCGACGCTGATGAGGACCTCTTCTTCTCGGGGGTCTACATTGAGGACGGTGATGTTACCACTTCTGTCAGTGCTGGAGGTTCTTCTGGCTCTGGTTCTTCGGCTTCGTCGTCTTCTTCGGTAGCCTCTTCTACCACTGCTGTCTCGTCTACCACTGCCGCTGCTAGCACTGTTTCGACCACCTCCGCTGCTGCCACTACTACTTCCAGCAGCTCTTCTGCCGCTACTACTACTACCGCCGCTTCTACCTCTTCTGTTGCTACTACCTCCAGTGCTTCCACCACTTCCCAGGCTTCGTCTACCACCTCCAAGGCTACTACCCTGAGCACCGTCGTCGCTTCCTCAACTTCTGCTGCTGCTACTACCGTCGCCGAACAGGTTACTTCTACTTCGTCGGCCGCTTCTCCTACCAAGACTAAGTCTTCATGCCTGGCTCGCCGCCGCAACCGCAAGCGTGCTGCTGTTGCCAGAAACTAAATACCCTATTTTCGTGTACATATTTTTATTTATAATACAACTTGTCTCGGGTCACAGTGCCCTTCTTCAATACTCAAATCCCATATAAGACCACATCATGTGACATGTAAATACCCTAGTACAGGGTTAAAACTCTCCCCACCTTGTCCCCGGCTGTCTAACAATCGGCGTTTGACCAAATAAAAAACTGACCATCATGACATGTGAAAATCAGGACGAATTCCATCAAAGACAGTCATTACAAATCCACGGTGCTTGCTTTCCAAAAAGAAAAAAAAAAACACCATCGGCATCATCATTTGTCATCCCGTAGCATGTGCATGCCATGACAACAACACCCAAACTTGACAACAAACTTGCGTTTCTTAGCTTCCCCCACTAGTGGCAAGAGCGGCCAACTTGGCAAACGCCTAACGGAACGGCATTTACTCCCACCAATCACAAGCTTTACAGGCTCAACGACTTATCCCTTCCAGTAGCAACTACAGGAAGCCTAGTGGCAGGAAGGTCCAGCTGCCAGTAAAATACTAGCCGTCTGTCTCGGTTGCACAGCTCCACTGCCTTGTTTTGCGTGCTGAAAATGCCGAACGATTGTCCCGTGATAAATGTCGGTTCTAGATCCCTCACTTCTCCTTCTCCCCTCTTCTTGTAGCCAAATAAGGGCACACGCCAAAGCAGAGTCGCCCTGAAATGCATGCACGCACGCACAAGTCTCGTACTTGCGGTCTATGGACGCTGTAGAAGTTACCTTCCTCAGTACCTTTTAACCCAACCTGTCGCTTCCTTTGAAACGGACAGAAATCTCTGCAGATGATCCACAATTTTTCAATCCGTTAGCCAACGATATACTGGCTATTTACAGGGCTGTGCATGCCTTGGTATCCCTCTGTAAACATGGCTTGACCGCCAAACCCCACTATACACAACTGGTGTTAGTGGCTGTTGGAAGACGCTGGCTAACGCAGGCAGAATTGAGTTTAAGCCAGTGCCCTTCTGGACTAGCTGCTAGCAGCGTAGCGGCACGCTGTTTTGAATAAGTTTTGTCTCGTTTCTTTCTCTTCTCTTCTTGACTTCCTCTCTTTCTTTTTCTTCCTTTCTTCTGTATAGTTCACCTTCGAACCTCAACGACCCCTTTTTTCTTTTACACCTTTCAGACCAAATTAATCAACATGGACGGTTACGCCCCCACTGCCAGAGCCTGCTACAACTGTGAGTAGAGAATCTTGTTATGCCGGCTTCCACTATACAATTATTATACCCAGCACCATCACGTCCATCTTCGCTTTCCATCTTTACGGCCGCCGCAAACCAAGGACTGAGTTTCTTTTCGCTGCTGGTTCATCAAGACGATATGGAGACGACGAGAGTCTGACCAGCTTGCTTTGGTGTTACCGGGCGGCGACATCACCTAACGACATACACGCATCGACAATAATCGAACCACATTCTATATGACGACTGTTTGAAGCGCCAGAAATGGCTTTCTGGAGTAGTTGAGAGTGCGTTTTTGGTTGCTCTTGGTAATAGAGAGCACCAATGGCGGTGTGCGAGTTTGAACTGTTCTTGGTTGATATCTCTTGCCAACGAACGCTACGTATGTTTTGTTACCAGAATGTGCGTGTGGCGTTTAGCAAGTTGATTCGCCCAAGTGCTGTTGATGTTGTGGCGGCGGTTGCGTTGTTAAAAGACGCCACACGCAAATGGTTGCGTTGGTTAATGTCCCAAGGGTCCCCCTGTCATGGAAAATATTACCCTTCTTCTAGACGGTGGTTGGACCCACCCCACTTTTTCCTTCTTGAACCAATTCGTTGAACCACGACAGACATGATTGTTGTCGTGGCCATCGGATTGTTGTTAGAATTGTCATCACAATGTCTGGCTTTTTACCCTTTCTCTTTTCTTTGTGGCTTCGATGCCATAATGGCCGGCAACTTGTGACTTTTTTGACGAGGAGATGATCTGACTGAGGAGTTTAGGCGGTGCTACCACTCACCAGGTATGAACTTGACGGCGAACGAGAGACACGACAACCGGCGGTTTGACGACACGACGAGCGTAACGATGATACCTCTGGATACTAACATGGATTGTTCAGGCCCGTGACTGCCCCAGCAAGCCCCCTGCCAAGTGGTAAGTACATACACATGCCATACTGTGTCAATTATCCGGCAGCATACTAACTCCCTCTCAGCTACAACTGCGGTAACGAGGGCCACATCTCTCGCGAGTGCCCCGAGGGCCCTAAGGAGGTCAAGACGTGCTACCGTTGCAACCAGTCTGGCCACATCTCCCGCGAGTGCCCCTCCGGTGGCGCCCCCGGTATGAGCTCCGGCCCTGAGTGCTACAAGTGCGGCAAGACCGGCCACATTGCCCGTAACTGCATGGATAACAACATGGGCGGTAACGGTGGCTATGGTGGTGGCTACGGTGGTGGCTACAACCAGGGCGGCTACGGCGGCCAGCAGAAGCAGTGCTACTCTTGCGGCGGCTACGGTCACATGTCCCGTGACTGCGCCAACGGCTCCAAGTGCTACAACTGCGGCGAGAACGGCCACTTCTCCCGTGATTGCCCCAAGGAGTCTACTGCCGGCGGCGAGAAGCTGTGCTACAAGTGCCAGCAGCCCGGTCACATCCAGGCTGCTTGCCCCGGTGGCAACTAAGCGTTGCTCTGTGCCTTGTGAAGATGTTTTGAGTCAAGTGTTAGTCCATGAAGACTAACCTTGGGCTTGAAACACGAAGGTGTCGGTGACGTTTTTTGGCTGTTCTCATGTCTGCACTTTTTTTTTGCATTTGCATCTTTTGGTCTTGTTTGTTCCTTGTTTTTGTTCGCACTATGGGGTGTTTTTATACTCTTTATTCATCTGGTGCTTTCGTTGTGGCGTTCTTTTTTTCTTTGCAAAGGAGTCTGGAGACGCGAAGCCAAGACGTGGGAAAGCAGCTGGTCGAAGTAAGACGCACATGTGCGTCTTTCAACCCGACCAGTTGCTTTTAGTTTTGTCTTGGGCTGTTTCCACGTGGTCTGTTTTTTTTTCTCTTGACGGACCGGTTGGACGCGGCAACGGTTGACGGTTGACGGATGCAACGGTTGATGTGTTTGTTGATACCCCTCAGAAGAAACGAGCTGGAAAATGGAATGAAAGTTGAATGATTTTTCGGATAGATGGGATAGAATGGAAGGTAAAAAGGATGGTCACAACAAAAGACGGAGTAGGAGCTGTGATAGTTTGAAGTAAAGTTATGGTAGAAGGGACAGCTTAATAAGCAACCATTTATCAGATTTCTGTAAAGTTGTGTGAAAATAATTGTGAACTTGAACATTACAAGAAGTGACGTGTGTAGTAGAAAACAAATGCATTAACCAAATAACCATACAACCATGATACTCTAATAACCCAAGGAAAAAACTAGCCAACAACGACATCATCAACCTCAATTAACCAACTTCTTGCCACTTCCTCCGCAACTCCCAATCTCAAAACTCTTAAAACATCTTCTGCTCTAGTGTCCACACTAACACCTGCTCTCCAATCCCAACCTCTAGGCACATCTCTCAGCCGTTCAATATCAACACCCTGCACCGCCGAAATACTCTTATGCAACTGCATAGCCAAAACAGCCTCCGGAGAAACATCAAGACTCTTAGAACCACCGGTAGACTTGAGAAGATCAGCGGGAGAAGACCCGCCGGCCCCGGAATGAGCGGACAGAACCACGCCGAAGAATGTAGAAGCCGTCTTTAGGGTTTCGGGAGACGCCTCGAGGGATTCAATGGCCCGGAGGAGAATGTCTAGGTTGGGCGGGGTAAGAGGGGTTT
>JSUI01006377.1:0-49747 GCA_000833645.1 Huntiella omanensis
GGGCCGCGGGCGCGACGGGATAGTTGCATACGTACTTTGATTGTGTCTGGTGGGGTCACGGATTATGTTAGTTGGGGTTGTTACGGGAGATTTGGAAACGACGTACCGAGGGGGTGGCAGGCTAGGGCTTCCATCATTCCGGCACCACCGCCTGCAATCAGGTTCGTGGCGACGGAGGGTTTTTGTTTTTGAGAGGGGGACATTTTGGGTGATTAAGTGATTTTGATATGGAAAGGGTAGATGTTTCGGATTGTTCCGTATAGTAAGAAAGATAGTACGTCGACTTCGGCTTCTAATGAGGGTAACGATAGCAATAAGACAGTAGAAAGGAGACGGACTGACGGCGTTAACAAGGCCAAGTCCTAGATTAAGTGGTAGATATAACTAGAAAGGTTCCAGTTCAAAACCTGGGGTAAAGATAGTCTTAAATAAATCAAAAAGGCCAACTCCCTTCCCATGGCAATCCTCCACCATTCCCGCCGCCCGAAACTCAGCCCGTCTTTTAATCTATCGATCTCGTTCTACAACCGCGGCTATATCNCTAGCTAGAGTGGCACATGACCTATGTCCAGACAATACATACATACATACGTTATTTGTTCACGAAACGGAGACCCTTGACAGATGGGAAGTCATGGCTAATCACATACGGGAAAGGAGCGGCGGAGAGGAGAAATGTTGCCACTTCTTTCAATGCATGTAGCAGTTCTACGGAAAGAGAATTGGTCGTGAGTTTCCTATTCCGGAATTACAGATTGACGGATTACAATGCAGGGGGGTCCGGACGGATGGGATTTTGAGAATCTNAGTACGGCGCCGAGCCCTTTGTAGAGAGCTAGTGGGGTCTCCTTGTGTACGATGTGGCGACCGGTGGCTATGAAGCCTCGCGCGGGTTTACCGGGGCCGCGGGCGCGACGGGATAGTTGCATACGTACTTTGATTGTGTCTGGTGGGGCCACGGATTATGTTAGTTGCGATTGTTACGGGAGATTTGGAAACGACGTACCGAGGGGGTGACAGGCTAGGGCTTCCATCATTCCGGCACCACCGCCTGCAATCAGGTTTGTGGCGACGGAGGGTTTTTGTTTTTGAGAGGATGACATTTTGGGTGATTAAGTGATTTTGATATGGAGAGGGTAGATGTTTCGGATTGTTCCGTATAGTAAGAAAGATAGTACGTCGACTTTGGCTTCTAATGAGAGTAACGATAGCAATAAGACAGTAGAAAGGAGACGGACTGATGGCGTTAACAAGGCCAAGTCCTAGATTAAGTGGTAGATATAACTAGAAAGGTTCCAGTTCAAAACCTGGGGTAAAGATAGTCTTAAATAAATCAAAAAGGCCAACTCCCTTCCCATGGCAATCCTCCACCATTCCCGCCGCCCGAAACTCAGCCCGTCTTTTAATCTATCGATCTCGTTCTACAACCGCGGCTATATCGAATTGACTAGCTAGAGTGGCACATGACCTATGTCCAGACAATACATATGTACGTTATTTGTTCACGAAACGGAGACCCTTGACAGATGGGAAGTCATGGCTAATCACATACGGGAAAGGAGCGGCGGAGAGGAGAAATGTTGCCACTTCTTTCAATGCATGTAGCAGTTCTATCTACAGAAAGAGAATTGGTCGTGAGTTTCCTATTCCGGAATTACAGATTGACGGATTACAATGCAGGGGGGTCCGGACGGATGGGATTTTGAGAATCTGGGGAAAGAGAAGTTGATGACGATACATACTTCAATACATATTGATATACCACCAATAAGTCCAACATTTCTCATTCTAAACCCAGATACCCAGCATATCACGCTACCAACATGTGACTATGATCTAATCCTCAATACGGTATATCCCACAAGCCCCGCCATCTGGACCACACACACAAACCCTAAACCACACAACCCCGACTCCACAATTTCCGGGCACAGTTGAAAATCCGGGGTAAAATCTAACGAAATCTGGGGTACCCGACGAATCCCAAGTCAAGCCAACCACAGCGCAGCAGAGCACAGCTCAGCACATCCGCCACTGCCGACTACATGTGCAGGTCGGAATTCATCCGGTCGAATACCCTCTTTTAAATCCCGCAAGCGCGTCCATGTGACAGCCACCAGCAGATCTGATAAGCTACATACATATAAGTTTCACATGCCCTTTTTCACATTCTTGTGCCATCCGAGATTCCACCGAGGCCGGTAGTCTTGCTGGTGACTGTTTCGGCTACTTTTGACATGCCTCTTTTCTCCAAATTCCGGCTATTTAACCCTATATTTACACTGGTGGTTCCGTTTGTGAGGGACGGGACTTGCTGATCCGGGGTACTGTTCCTGAGTCATTTTGCTCGGTCGGTCGGCTCCCTTTGGTCCTTGAGGTGCCGTACCGGCGTGTAGCCTGTTGAGTGCCTAGATTAGTCAGTTAATGGGTTTTCCCATATAAAGGACGGTATTCTTCCGTTGACATGTCAATGTATCTAACTAGATCGCAATTGTAAAAACATTTGGTGATAGTCAAAGTCATACGGGCTTTTAGCACCAGGGGTTGATGATATAGTGTTCAAGCAACAATGGAGAATTTGGCCACATCACTAGTCTCACAATATTGACTTTGAACATTCATTATGCGATGTCTCTAGGGCCACTCTAAAGTGTAAACTTTCAGCCCGTCAAGAACTAGATTCAAGACAACAGGCAAACAAGGTATTGTTCATAGCTTCATTTGAGTCGCCACGTCATATTCTCAACCAGTGTTCCTCCCGCCACACTTGTACACATATTCTTCAAGGTGACACGGGATTTTNCATGCCCTTTTTCACATTCTTGTGCCATCCGAGATTCCACCGAGGCGGGTAGTCTTGCTTGTGACTGTTTCGGCTACTTTTGACATGCCTCTTTTCTCCAAATTCCGGCTATTTAACCCTATACTTACAATGGCGGTTCCGTTTGTGAGGGACGGGATTTGCTGATCCGGGGTACTGTTCCTGAGTCATTTTGCTCGGTCGGTCGGCTCCCTTTGGTCCTTGAGGTGCCGTTCCGGCGTGCAGCCTGTTGAGTGCCTAGATTAGTCAGTTAATGGGTTTCCCCATATAAGGGACGGTATTCTTCCGTTGACATGTCAATGTATCTAACTAGATCGCACTTGTAAAAACATTTGGTGATAGTCAAAGTCATACGGGCTTTTAGCACCAGGGGTTGATGATATAGTGTTCAAGCAACAATGGAGAATTTGGCCACATCACTAGTTTCACAATATTGACTTTGAACATTCATTATGCGATGTCTCTAGGGGCACTCTAAAGTGTAAACTTTCAGCCCGTCAAGAACTAGATTCAAGACAACAGGCAAACAAGGTATTGTTCATAGCTTCATCTGAGTCGCCACGTCATGTTCTCAATCAGTGTTCCTCCCGCCACACTTGTACACATATTCTTCAAGGTGACACGGGATTTTATAAAGGAATCTTGATTCAGACTTCCATAAGCCAGAACAAACATTTTCACTGTTGTGATGTTTACACGCCATCAACTACATGTCCCAAGTACATGTCCCGAGTACCAACTCCCCGTCAAAAAGTAAGCACTCAAACGAGAAAACAAAACCTACCATACGGAACACTCCCTCGGACGTCATACAAACTTCACTTTTACAAACTGCCGTGTAACAAATCCCATAAATTCACTGTGTCCTACAAACTACATGACGCCAAATTACAATTACCTAAAAGATTACACCTGAGCAACATCATGATCCGAATGCGCCGCCATCTCCCTCAATTTCAACTCGGCAGCCTCCTTCATAAACGGACTACGTTGTCTAATAACCCGACCCCATTTCAAAACACACAACGGCATCGCCACCATCCCAAGAGAAATGAATCCCAAAAGGGAACTAGCCCACCGCAACCCAATATTACTGTACATAGGCATAGCTGCCAATGGTAAAAATCCAAGCATCATGTTCTCACCGAGAACAATAGCCGCTATCGCTGATGCAGCAAAGTGGCTGTAGGCATCGACTAGGTAGTTACAAATACACATGACGACAGTGGTGGTACCGAACCCGACGAATGACAAGCCAACGGTAGGACCCATCCAATGGATATCTGGGAAAGAAGTCCACGCATAGNCCAGTGTTCCTCCCGCCACACTTGTACACATATTCTTCAAGGTGACACGGGATTTTGTAAAGGAATCTTGATTCAGACTTTTATAACCTACAATAAACGTTTCCACTGCTGTGATGTTTACACGCCGTCAACTACACGTCCCAAGTATCAACTTCCATGTCAAAAAGTAAGCACTCAACCGAGAAAACAAAATCTACCATACGGAACACTCCCTCGGACGTCATACAAACTTGACTTTTACAAACTGCCGTGTAACAAATCCCATAAATTCATCATTTCCTACAAACTACATGACGCCAAATTACAATTACCTAAAAGATTACACCTGAGCAACATCATGATCCGAGTGCGCCGCCATCTCCCTCAATTTCAACTCAGCAGCCTCCTTCATAAACGGACTACGTTGTCTAATAAACCGACCCCATTTCAAAACACACAATGGCATCGCCACCATCCCAAGAGAAATAAATCCCAAAAGGGAACTAGCCCACCGCAACCCAATATTACTATACATAGGCATAGCTGCCAATGGTAAGAATCCAAGCATCATGTTCTCACCGAGAACAATAGCCGCTATCGCTGATGCAGCAAAGTGGCTATAGGCATCGACTAGGTAGTTGCAAATACACATGACGACAGTGGTGGTACCGAACCCGACGAATGACAAGCCAACGGTAGGACCNCAGAACAGTGTCCCAAGGATATCTCCCACCACAAGTGCAACTTGTACGTAGCCAGCTTGGATGGCATTCCACCCGTAGAGTTCCCCGTAAACCTGCTCAACGGACTGTGTAAATAGGTAGATTGTACCCACACTGAAAGCAGACCACAGTGTGGCAACAAACACCACCGACTCTGTACAAAGCATGTACAATGGCCGTTGGATACTCTTTACTAGAATCTGCATGATTGGCTTGGAATCGAGTTCCTCTGCGGTATACGCTTCAATACCCTTGCTACGCATCTTGGCCGCCTTCCGTTGAAGTAAGACACTAGCACGACACTCGGGGAAACAGAACCAAAACACCGGCAACAGAGCACCAGTCCAGATGGCCTCAAGGTGGCAAATCCACCGCCACTCCATGTTACTATAGATAGCGGCACCAAGAACGGGGCCCATACTGGTTGCAGCGAGATAAAGNTGTAGTACCAATGGTTTGTACAAATACAGAACAGAGTGCCAAGGATATCTCCAACCACAAGTGCAGCTTGTACGTAGCCAGCTTGGATGGCATTCCACCCGTAGAGTTCCCCGTAAACCTGCTCAACGGACTGCGTAAATAGGTAGATTGTACCCACACTGAAAGCGGACCACAGGGTAGCAACAAATACCACTGACTCTGTACAAAGCATGTACAATGGCCGTTGGATACTCTTTACTAGAATCTGCATGATTGGCTTGGAATCAAGTTCCTCTGCAGTGTACGCTTCAATTCCCTTGCTACGCATCTTGGCCGCCTTCCGTTGAAGTAAGACACTAGCACGACACTCAGGGAAGCAGAACCAAAACACCGGCAACAGAGCACCAGTCCAGATAGCCTCAAGGTGGCAAATCCACCGCCACTCCATGTTACTATAGATAGCGGCACCAAGAACGGGGCCCATACTGGTTGCAGCGAGATAAAGAAGGATATACAAACTCAGAGCAGGTGTACGAGCTCTATCTCCATCAAAGACATTTGTGAGAATAGCCGACACAGTATTCGCCAGTATAGCAACACATCCCCCACTAAAGAAGCGCACGATAATCAACGTAGCAAAATTCTGCGAGAACCCCGCCGGTATCAAAAACGCCACAAACACGCCATACGTCACGAGGAATACAGTCCGGATACCAAAATCCTCCATCAACGGTAAAATCGTCAAGGAGAATAACGNAAGGAGGATATACAAACTCAGAGCTGGTGTACGAGCTCTATCTCCATCAAAGACATTTGTGAGAATAGCCGACACAGTATTCGCCAGGATAGCAACACATCCCCCACTAAAAAAGCGCACGATAATCAACGTAGCAAAATTCTGCGAGAACCCCGCCGGTATCAAAAACGCCACAAACACTCCATACGTCACGAGGAATACAGTCCGGATACCAAAATCCTCCATCAACGGTAAAATCGTCAAGGAGAATAACGCACCACCAACACCCCACGACGAAATCGGCCAATACGAATGAGCAAAGTGAGCGTCTGAAATCCCAAAAGCCTCGTTAATAGGCTCATGAGCCACCGTGATAATAGACCCATTCAACAACGTCACAAACGTCGCTAAAAGGGCCATCCCCGTAACAACCCACTTCCGCAAACCAGACCAGTTATACGGGTGATCCGGATCATCAGGACCAGCCCACGTCACCAGAGTAATAGAATCCGGACGCTTGGCTATATATTAGGGTTAACGACATGGTTAGAGGGCCAAGAAACTTTAATTTTTGGGACAGGAAGAAATCTTACCCGGGGCTTCCGGTTCCGGTATGGTACCCTGATGGGACCTGACGGTTTCCAAGACAGCGGGCATTTTTTCAAGTAAAACGACCAAAAAGGAGAATCACAAGCGTAGAAAGTAGACGAAAAGAAAAAAAGAAAACTTTGCTGTCAAAGATACCGCGAATTCCAAAGTGCCATTGACCTACTTATACAAATTTCCAACGCATCCATCCCGCAATCCTCGACCCCCCCCCGAAACACCCAAGGCACAGCTAAATAAAGTGATAAAAGTCACAGTGCCATCTCGTCTCTTCCGCACAATTCCATGTCGTAAAAGTAAAAACTATTCCTAAACAAGTATGCAAATGACAAACCCCGCCAACAAGGGGCCTCGAATTCAACCGCTCATAACCTGTTACTGCTTAGCTAATTGTCTTCTCAGGCATGCTCCACTTTACCCCGATTAGGAAAAAAGGTTACATTTTTTTGCTGTTGTGTACATATATTTGTTGTAGATGGACAGCCGCTTGGTTCCGTAGCTTGGACCGGTCCGGTATGGAAAAGGGTGTATGTGTTTGCCGAGGGCCGTCGGCGGTAATGAGACAATACGGCGGTGTGCCGGGGGTTTTGTGACCATCGTGACTTTTTGATGGGCGGTGTTTAGGAAGTAGTTGCTTGAATTCGGCTAGGTACGGTTTGACATGGAGATAACATGTAAGTTAAAGGAGAATTTGGAGATATGTACATATCAACTGATCACGGCAAATACAATGTATATTCTATGCAATTCTATAAAACCAACAAACCAAATCAATTAACAAGCTATGAACCAAGGCCCTTTGGATAGTCATCAGTTCTCAGTGTACTGTTTCCACTGTATAAATGCACGATGCCCTCATCATCAACCAAATCTAACAAGGCGTCCCGCATTGAGCCAATGAGCTACCCTCAAAAGTATACAATCGGACCGTTCCATCTTCACTTCCACTAGCCATCCGAGAATCACTAAGCCCGACACACGTCACGGGACCTTCATGTCCNTTGATGGGCGGTGTTTAGGAAGTAGTTGCTTGAATTCGGCTAGGTACGGTTTGACATGGAGACAACATGTAACTTTAAGGGGAATTTGGAGAGATGTACATATCAACTGATCACGGCAAATACAATGTATGTATATTCTATGCAATTCTATAAAACCAACAAACCAAATCAATTAACAAGCTATGAACCAAGGTCCTTTGGATAGTCATCAGTTCTCAGTGTACTGTTTCCACTGTATAAATGCACGATACCCTCATCATCAACCAAATCTAACAAGGCGTCCCGCATTGAGCCAATGAGCTACCCTCAAAAGTATACAATCGGACCGTTCCATCTTCACTTCCACTAGCCATCCGAGAATCACTAAGCCCGACACACGTCACGGGACCTTCATGTCCTGCAAACGTCCGTTCACATTTGCCACTGCGCGGCTCCCACACTTTGACAAGCGAGTCATTAGCCCCCGTAACAACCCGAAGAGTGTCACCAGCAAGGCCCCAGATTCCCTCCACATGTCCAAACATGGTCCTGATGCACCTCCCTGAAGCGATACACCAAAGCCGCACCGTGTTGTCCAGACCCGCAGTGAGCATATAAGCTGGCGGGAGCGGCCGTGAAGGATCACGTTCGAATACGTCACCAAATCTTTGTCGTGGCTCTGGGGGTGGCGTTGAATGGCTGCGACTTCTAGAATCGGGATGAATTGTGGCGCGCTGAACTCGATCCAATAGCGGGATTGGCGTTGTGCCACGATGATCACTAGTCACCGAAGCATTGTCGTCTACCGCCATCTCATCGGGTTCAAAGTCTTCTGGCATAAGAAGAATCTGTTGTACCTGGCCGACATGTCCAGAGAATGTTCTCAAACAATCACCGCTGTCAATATCCCACATTTTAATTGTGAGATCATCCGATGCAGAGAAGACAGTTCGAGATTGGTCATCGACGCGCACGTGATTCACCCAATCAGTGTGGCCACGAAGAGCCAGCTTGTTGCGAGTTTTCAAATCAAAAACTTGAACGGTAGTGTCAATACTCCCCGACGCAATTATCGTGTCAGATGAATGAACAGTGATAACACCTTCTTGGTGCGCCTCAATGCTGTTGATCAATTCGTGGCCAGGTTCTTGGCTCAACTTCCACACACGAACAGAACGGTCTAGCGAACCAGAAATGATCATAGGGTAACGGAAATGGAGTGTTCGCACACCGCTAGTGTGACCCTTGAGTGTTCTCTTCAGCTCACCAGTCTGAATATCCCATACACGAATTGTGCCATCGTATGATCCAGAAGCCAAAAGGTTATCGTCGAAGCCAAGGCACGTGACTCCGTTCTGGTGACCCCTCAGTACTTTGATGTTGCACCGCCCATACTTCCAATTAGACCCAACCTCGAATCTCTCCCTATATACGTCCTTCCACAGTAGACGATCCCGCTCACATCTCGTCTTCTTCTGTGCGATTTCTCCGTCGGATGATGGACGTTTGCGCTTATTGCTATCCGATTGCGGATCAGCTGAGACATCATCAGTGACATCAACCACCTCACGTGACTGCGCAGCCCATTGACGCAAACGTTTGCGCTCAAGTAATGGCAAACCCCAACCACATTTAGTGCATTTGCGATCAATGTGTTGCGAGCACATGCGATGCCAAACACTGTTGTCGTCGGCAAGCTCGCGCCATCTGCGGTTTACTTGAGCGGCCTTGCACAGAGAGGAGGTGTCCAGATAGCACAAAATTTTAATTCCAATTTCTGTTGGGAGGGCCGAAATAAAGTCGATTTTGAGTTGCTCTTGTACCTCACGGGATACACAAGAGAGTTGTGGGAAACAGCACTGGGTGATGATTCCCTGGAGCATGAGCTCACGGTGCTTGGCGGGAGCGGCTGAAAATAGAGACCAAACGTGAGTAATGGCTTGTTGATCGTTGACTGGAAGACAATCCAATTTCTGTTAATAGCAAATGTTAATATTACATATAACGACCAGTCTTGTCATGAGTAAAAACCTACATCTTGAATACAGGCCATTTTGTTCTCGTCTGCAGCTCGTCTGCACTTAGAGTCCGGAGCGTGCCTATAGCAAAACTTGCTATTGGGGTCCTGGTTGGTAGAACTATTTCCTTTTCCAGTGTTGATGTGGGTGTGAGGGTGATTGGGTATAACGAAATCGGGCTTTCCGACTGGAGCGTAGAGAGTCGGAATATGGTCTTGAAGGAAGGGGGTAACTGCGTTTGGCGCGAGAGCCGTAGCCATTTGGACAAGCCGACCAGAGTCGGTTTCTTCTGGTCGCCGTCTATCGTCGATGTCGCCTCCAGCGGCTTGAGTTTGATTGTGCGCGGCAAATACGGGAGTGGATTGCGGAGTATAGTTTGAGGTGTCTATAGAGTGCTGGTCGTTGCTATGGTGGTGGTGATGGCGGTGATGATGCGAGTGAGCGTGAGCGTGAGCGTGGGAGTGAGTGTCGTGTGTATCTTCAAGTAGCTGTTTTGAAAGCGCGTGAATAGTATTATTGATTGTAGATTGTGAGGCCGTGGGGCTAATATCTGAAGCTGGTATTTGTGACGAAGCCATTTTGAGGGATGCCCCACGAGGAGCAAAGAAGTATTTGTATGTGAAGAAAGAGAGTGGGTTTGAAGAGAAGTCCACCCCAGGAAACACAAGGGAAGGGGTGCAATTGTCAACGCAACTCTGCAACTTTGATCGATCGGGGTGTGAGCGGTGTCAGAGTGGGGTGGGCGGATAGGGGCGTGTGTTTTTTTTTAAAAAAAAACAATGACGGAATAGAGTTCGAGACTACTATGCGTTGGTAAAAAAGTAAAGTGTCTGGCGCAAGATATCCAGCGAATTCTGTCATTCACGACGATAGGGAAGAATCCAAAAGTGACTGCGTTACGCAAAAAAAGCAGAATTTAGTAGCAAAGGATATCAAGTCCAACTAGCGCAGAACCCAGGAACAAAGTGCGCCAACTAGTGCTTTGGTGCCTTGAAAAAAATGAGGTAACCCGTTGCGAATCGCAAGCTTACTCATGTGAGAATTGCGTGCTCTAGCGGATGCGATCACGTCGTGAACTAAAATGTGAACTCAAGTTTCGGAGTCAATTATATTCTATTGGTTGAATTCTTAGTTAGAGATAGTTATTGTGGCAGACAGATGGGATTTGTCCTGTCTTTCTGTTCAGGGGACAGAAGTGAGACCGATCCCTTTCTAGGATTGGAGTCGCCGAATCAATGCGATAATGAGTCTAGCAAGTAAAAGCCAACCCTGTTTTTTTTATCACAAGAGCAATATGCATGTGTCTCCGGTGGCGGCTAATGAAATTCTCACCTGTTATGGCTGTCAAAAATCCTAATCGAGCGGTGGTAAGTGGATATAACGATGTAAACGATCAATGCCATGAGCACGTCATAGGCCTGGTATTTGAACTTGGTGAGAGGTAGGAGCTTGGGCTGTTTGCGATATCAAGGAACCCAGACACTGAAGCTTTTTTGGTCTAGATTCTATCTGAGAGCCTGTAGTGGAGGAGTTTAAGACGAGGCTGGAAATAGAATCGGTGATGATAACATTGATAAATCTTCAGTTGATGAAGGAACTGATAAGTGGTCCACCCTCGTCACAATGCGGCAATCGAGCGGTAAAGATGCGGGCACTCTTTGACCGATCTTCTGCTTGTCAAATGGTGAAAAATGTGGGGATTCGTGATGGATCGAGCTGGCTACAATCCTGTTTAAGGAAAACCAAGGGAACAAGTGGACCAACAAGTCGTCAGGAGATAACAAATGTCGATGGGGTAATGAGAGCAATGGCGTCATAAGTTTACCAGTCGATGAAGCAATTCAAGGTTGATGGGCAAATTCTCATGATGGAATCTTGGAGAATGAACCTGCACCGAAAAGATTTCACTTATGCAACCAAAAACTCGTGCAACCACAAAGTCAGCAATAGCTAATACTGATTACACCAACTACTACAGTCATACACCTACCATATTTGGCGATTGTTGTTTTCTCTCGATCCTCGTGACCATTTTTCCTATCTTTCACCTGGAATCACGTCAAAACACCGCCTGGATTAATTGTGGATGCCGGATGTCCCGGCACTATAATGTTTCTCTTTAGGGCGTTTGTTAACTAACACAGCATTCACTAGTGCTAGGCCTTGTTTCTTTTGTCCTTATTCAAGTACTAATTGGGGAAATGGCGTCAAAGGGCTATGGTGTATTTTGATGACGACATTGGAATTCGCCTTTTGTTCTCCACGTTGAAAAAAGTCTGTATGATGTGCGCTGATGCTTGATTAAGTTGACCAAGAATATGCATTTGTTCATATAGACGAGTTCAATTAAGCAATATGGCGCAAGTTCCAAGGCATGCGAACTTCCCAGAATCCTCAATAACACATAACTTACGACGTTTCAACAAAAAGGACAATAAACACGTCCAGCGCTTTTCGACGGATGCATTCAATCTCCCAATATAGAGCCTGACTGACGACAACTACGGAATAACCAACAACCTTTTTTGTAACACAAAACCACGGAGTTTGTTTAACCCGCCACCATTATGAATACAGAAAGCCTTTCCGAGCTCATCCATCAAATCGTCTCCCCCTCATCTGTATTTCAACAGGGGCAAGTTATAATCACGTGACAACTTGTAATGCGAAATTCCTGCAAATCTTGATGAAGAATCATAGGTATACATCATGAAACGGATTTATACTGTTACATCACCCCATGAATCCCATCAGTTCTGTTATTCGGAGTCATTTATAACCTGACCATCCATGACACAATATTCCATCAGCGCATTTCTGCCTCTCATAGTTACATTATGCGCTTTTGTGTTCTTGAGTATGTATCATTAGGGTTAAGCATCATCATGGGTTCTTTGTGGCTCCGGAGTAGCGGGTCCGGTAACGGGTTGATTGCTGGTTTCTTCCCCAGATTTCCGAGTTTTTATTTCGTAATAACATCTTCACGGCATTCCCACGCGCAAGCTTTGTCCATATTTATCGTCAATCATCGGCAGTTCTCTACACAGACCATTTGTACCAACTCCACATCCTTTGATATCATGAAGTGATTCCGTTGGTTTCATCGAACATGGCACAACTTCAATATAAGTTGACGATATTGAGACTTGTTCCAAGCCAGCTCAATTTCCAAACTTGCCCATTAAGACCCAACGGCCATTGCCCAAATGTCCGAGATGGCCTTTTACTCACACACCCCCTTAAGACCTTCCGTGCTTCCCGATACGTCAATGTCCTGCTCATGCCATCGCCCCCAACGATTGCGAGATCGTTGTCCAAGCTTCCTCGCGCCGATTCGGCTCATCATTGCAAGGTTCATACTGGGGAATAAGAGTTTCCGAGTTTCTGATCTCCCTGGGAAACGCCTTGAATGCTTTCTTCATATCATCGAGATAACAAAAGCCCGGCTGACAGTGATGAGGCTGGTTCAACTTCGCCTCAGCCCCTGATATTTGCTTCAACAAACGCCCGCACCGGAGATACCGTACAGTTTTTCTTTTTATTCAGTCTGTGGTGTACAATAACTCACTAAACTAAGAATGTCTCATGACGCAATACGGCCCTCGAATGTTCTTATAAGTACCTAGCCGCTCTAGTCTCGTTCTGTCATCCTTTCTCCGTACAGCCTAACACGAGTTCCTCAAATAATAAGCTATCCGTCGGTGCCCAATATCGTTGTGGCCCGTGATCGCTGCTTTTGGCTTAGGGCTCGGCTTTTCATCTGTCGCTTATAGAGTGAAGAATTCGCTAGGAAGCGGCAGTTGAGTCCTTCCGGATGCAAGTTGACAAGACTCTCGGATTACAAAACCAATGTAGTGTTTTGCGTGATGCAGATTTCAAAAAAACCATCTGACGAATTTGTACCAAGATGGTTAGGCATTGTCGAGTTCTAGGCCCGAGAGAAAACGGCCCAAGTACGACACCACCTTCCTGACCTGTCATCTTTCCTTACCCAGAGGATGATATACGCCTCTTTCTCGATTCACCGAAGATGGTCGTCGTGTTAGTTGACCCAAAAAGGAAACCAAAAAGATGACCCCAACCCGATTTGAACGGATAACCTTTTGATCTGGAGTCAAACGCGCTACCGTTGCGCCATAGGGCCGATCTTGAGAGCAACCCTACGATTAGGATATATATGGTAGATGTCCGAATGCGGAAGTTTTTTTTTTTTTGATACTGGGCCTTTGGGAAGCCTCGAAGGTGGTACAAAGTCGTAAGGCACGTCAAACAAAGTAACTGAATCAACAACAAGGTCATAGAGAGCATAAAGTAGTAAGCCGTCGTATTAAAAGGCCATGCTACTTAGAGTAGACGCCAAGTAGAGTATCAACACTGGACACTATGATAGTGCGGTGGACGTTAAAGAATATAACAACAACACTATGATAGTGCCCAGCAGGAACTACATATATGTCGTATATAACCTGATAAGGTCAAACAACAAGCAGCCATACTACCGCATGCGAGAGGAAGTATTGGAAACTAGAAGAACCTAAACTACGGTATTCCAGACGGATGGCCAGTGCTGATAATGAAGTGACGCTCTCGCCAGTTTAGCTATGTACGGGTGAACCTCAGGTTCGGCATCGTGGAGAAACCCAGATGGGATACCGTCAATACCGGCAATCTTCCATAGCCCTGTGTCTCTGAGTGCCTCGGCGACTTGCCCAGAACTCAAATTGCAGTCGATGTTCCATTCAGGTACAGACGGACGAGCGTATGTGGGTGGTAGCTGTGATGGTACGGTGGTAGGAAAGAAGCGGTCGCATAGCACATCTGTTATACCCTCGCGGTCGGTGACGGGATCTTCGTTGGTTTCCATGAGTTCGATCCGTTATGGTTGACCTTTCTTGTCTTCCAGGCCTATATGTCGTCACATAGCCGACGTATTCAACATCACACCCAACAAGTATCTCGCTTCGTATTCTTTCTTGACCCGCGCCGCGATGGTGTTATAGTTGGCTTCAGCGTGCTCTAAATTATTTGTTCCTATAGCGCCATTGCGTTGCTAAGATATGGGATATCTCCAATGGCAATGAGCCTGGCCAACTTCTGACGTCCACTGTGAGCGGACCTTAGCCCGTATCCTACGCTCAGGCGCAAAGGTGTCGGCAGCAAGTTGCAGTTGGGCTCTAAAACGGGTCGCCACCCCCTCCAGGTCTATTGATGATCGAATACGCCCCAATCGGCAGTTTTTGAAAAGCTCCGTTTCTACCGCCCCGGGCTCCACTACCTTCCAATCCCTTCTGAGTTGTGGCTGGACACGAGCAGTATTCGGCGCATGTGTCCCCCAACAGAGTGACCTGTGATCGGATCCGGACAGCCCCTCAACCCAGAGCTTCGGGACCGTAGTCACACTCTTCTGTGGCCCAAAACTGGACTTCAGCTTGGCGGACCGACGCAGTCTCTTACATTGCCCGTTCGAGGGCAGCGCGGCGACCTGAGCCATTGATCGATTGACCAGGCGTGTTTTGTTGCAATGATTATCTAAAACATCAAGGTTATCCTGTATAACACACGATGGAGTACATGCACGAAAACGTTGTTGTAAACCATCCCGGCACAATGAATACATAAGACTAATGATCTACGGTGCCATTTTTATCCCCAAAGTAACATGATCTCATCGATAGGACGAAATACACGTGGGTATATGTATGTTGCCTCGTGTCGCTCTATCCGTTCTATTGACATGATATTCTCAAATCTACGGCCATGTATTGGCCAACCTTCAGGTCACTCTTCTAGTTTGTAATTGACTCCTCCTAGAATGGGCCAATAAGCCAGGTATGTACCACACAAACTCCCAATAACAATCAACAATGGATTGAATTAACAAACACAAACACAGCCAACAAAGAAACACAATCACCAGTCAGATTTTCTCTGTACGAATCGCTGTCATTCTTTGTTACCCTTGTTCCTGTACTCCCGCCTCGACGTCCATCCCGCAGTGGATCCCGTCAATCTACATTCGGCAGACACTTAAAGTTGACTCCCATGACTCCACTTTCGCCTTAACACTTCCCCTTTGGGAGACCTTGCGCCAGGTGATCGGTCAACCACTTAGAGTACGCGAGACCAGCTCAAAGTCATCTGTTTTCGTCACTGCAGTTCATCATTCAATTGCGATTGGCCTGCTTTTGTCCAGCCTTCCTACCTTCTCCCCCCCCCTTCGCGGTAAACCCAGATTTCAATTCTTTGTTTGACGCTTCGGTGGCTTGGTCTCACTACAGGGGCGCTTGTTTCCGCCTTGTTTTTCGCCTTTTTGCTTTTCGCCCGCCGCAAAGAAGTACAATATCGCAATCGATTAGCTTATCGATTTATCGCCAATTGCACCTCGGCGCGGGTTGCTGTCTCGTTTGCGCCCAGAGTTTTGGACTGGTAGTTTCTCGTTCCTTCACCAAACCCAATCACGCAATTGTTACAATAACCACCCGGCTACAATATTGCCCAGACACATTGTATCCGCAATTTCTCGTAGCAGCGCCATTACGCTTCTCGTACGAATTGTCGTTTCGTAATTCTATATTCTTTGTCGCCGATTCTGCTAGTGATGTACAGCCCAGCGAACTCGGGTGGGAATTATCCCCGCACCGACTCCGGCACTAACAGCGCAGAGATGGCGTCTAATGAGCCATCATCGGGAGCCTCTTTGGCATCTATCCCGTTTCGAAATGGCTCATTAAAAAGCCCCCGTGGCATCCGTCGCCCGAGTGAGAATCGTCCGGTCGCTATGGAGAACATTTTGCCGACTCCTCTTCCCACTGCCGCACAGCTTGTCGACAAATTACTACAAGCAAAGCGCAATCTTTCTGCCATCGCAGTCGCTGTTAAGGCAAATGAGATTGCTGGAAAGGCTGGCACAACCTTAGAGACAGGCTTTACTGTACATTCAAAGGCACAATTCCAGGCTACCATTGTACAACAACAGCTCAGATTGATTTTGGCCTTCAAAGATTCGTGGACAGTGACTAGAGACAAGGCTGCCGCCCAATTTAGACAATTGAATGAGGTTGTAGATATGGGTACAACCGAACTTCAAACTACCATGGCCCAGCTAGCCAAAGTCGGTGTCGAACGGACCTTACGGCCAAAGGGAGAATCATCACGAACATTGCTTGACTTTATGGAACACAGCAACATTGACCAATTGGTGCAAGGGTGTAAGAGTGACATGGAGAATGTCAGGGTACGTATATGCCGTCCAGTAGTCTGCTCTCATGCTGAATCTAACACCAATCCAAATTTAGGCGCACTATACCGAGTTTGCCTCATCTATTGATGTTCTCAATGACCTCCTTGCGCCGATCCCTGATCTTGTTAGCCAGTATGATGTCTCAGCATCTTCTAAGTCATTGAGCCCTGCTGCTGCTACTGTCACGCGCATGAGCGAAAACCACGGTGACATTGATTCGGACGTGGCCGAGATCGCTGGTCTCCTCACCGGCTTGATTTCGCACTACGACCATTGTCTAGCTGCTGTCCGTTATGTCCCGGAAGCCCTCACACTTCTCACTACCCGCGCCCCGGACATTTTTAATAGTGGGGTAGAGACGGAGGTATCTTCAAGTCTACAGCCTGAGAGTCTTGAGGAATTCCGACAACTTGTATCCGTCCTGAACCAAGACGCTCGGCAAGCCGAAGAGGGACCAGCTAAGATCGACGATCTTCATAGACGCATCCAAGCCAAGCATGAGGAAATGCAAGTTCTACTAGAAACTCTTATCACTAGTATGGACGACCTGTTGCAGGCCTGCGTCCGCATTGCCGATGCGGGTGATCTCCTTGGGCAACTCAGTCAAGCTGAACGCGAATTTGTCCAAGTATGGAGTACGGAACGTCTCACAGTATCCGAAAACATGAAGCAAATGCGAGACCTCAAGCTCACCTGTGACGAATATAAAACCTCGTACTACGCCGTCCTTATCGAGGCTGACCGACGCCGGGCCGTCGAAGAGAAAATTCACAAGGTATTCGAAAAGGCACAACGCGAAGCCCTTAAGTTGGCACATGGGGACCACGAAGATGTCAACTATTTCAAGAACAGATGGGGTTCCGTATTACCCAAGGATCTCTGGCCGATGTTGGAAACCCCCATGGTTGAGTTCAATCTTGTGGCTACACATCCAGAGGCTAAGACTGAGGAAGAAGATATCATGTTGGCCGAAACGGATGGTGGCTACCGCATGCCTCGATTGAAGAGGGAGATATTGGCGAGGGCTTTTGCTAGACCTGGAGTTCGGGAAAGCCTCGAGGAAAAGAATAAGCAAGAGAAGGAGAGATCGGAACACCGCAGACGGGATCGTGAGCAAGAAAGGGAACGTTAGATAATTGTTGATTACGGAGCTTGGCTCACATTCAGGTAAGAGACATGTTAATAGTTTATATACAGACAGTCATATTCACTTTTTATACACTCATTGAATCAATATTTATCTGTTGATGCCTTGCTTTGCGCGTTCAGTCGTCGTTTACTTGTCCCGCGCATGATTCCACGGACGGATAATATCCTCTTGGCACAGGAATACACCACAGATAACAATCCTACGGCTATGATAATCTTCCCGGGTGAACCATGTTTGCTCCGGCCTCATATATGTGTCTTCACTTGACTTGTTGTCGTTGTTGTTGTATTCTTTGACGTCTACCTGAACAGCGCGGACTATCAATACGACGGTACGTTAAAGAATACAACAATAAAAAATATCAATACGACGGTGCCTTCGCCGGCCGGTACTTCCGAGAAAGTTTTGCACTGTGTAAGCCTTTATATACCGCTTTATCAGCGCAAATGTTAANTGTTGATTACGGAGCTTGGCTCACATTCAGGTAAGAGACATGTTAATAGTTTATATACAGACAGTCATATTCACTTTTTATATACTCATTGAATCAATATTTATCTGTTGATGCCTTGCTTTGCGCGTTCAGTCGTCGTTCACTTGTCCCGCGCATGATTCCACGGACGGATAATATCCTCTTGGCACAGGAATACACCACAAATAACAATCCCACGGCTATGATAATCTTCCCGTGTGAACCATGTTTGCTCCGGCCTCATATATGTGTCTTCACTTGACTTGTTGTCGTTGTTGTTGTATTCTTTAACGTCTACCTGAACAGCGCGGACTATCAATACGACGGTACGTTAAAGAATACAACAATAAAAAATATCAATACGACGGTGCCTTCGCCGGCCGGTACTTCCGAGAAAGTTTTGCACTGTGTAAGCCTTTATATACCGCTTTATCAGCGCAAATGTTAACGCCCTTATAGCGCAGTGGTAGCGCGTGTCACTCGTAATGACAAGGTCCTCGGTTCGACTCCGAGTGAGGGCAGTTATTTTTGCCGCTTCGTCGATCACGAACCTACACCATGGATAACCTCAATTACGTCCTTCATTTTCAATAACCAGCAACGTGGCGCAGTGGAAGCGCGCCGGGCTCATAACCCGGAGGTCCCTCGATCGAAACGAGGCGTTGCTAACTATATCTTTTTTTTCCTGTTTGATCATGTTAGTGCTGCTTTTGTGTATCTGTGGTTGCTAAACTTTGTGTGTGTTACGTCATGGATGGCCGGGTTTTCACTGGAGTCTTGGATGGGAATCTGGGCCGTGGAAGGTTCTACGGTTGTGATTCTTGTGTGCTGCAGTGGAAGGGGGGTCTATCGGTGCCATGACATTGACTTCGGACGTCTATCCTAAGATGGATAGTTCCGCCTGTCGTCAGTGCACTCCCAGTTCAGTGCGGAGAGACTAGACATGGCTTGGCTTGAAGTTTTCCTCGTGTGTACATGTGTATATCTGTACGCAGCTGAACAGTTAGAACTAGACCGAACGCCAAGACAACGTTTAGTTTATCAAATAGACTTGGTCGGGTAACTCCTTCTTCAGAACCATTGTGCTATTGAATCGAACAAACACAGAAACAACGCAAGATAGTTAAACACATGAAAGCTAGTGATACGCAAGCTTTTCCGATATCATACTGTACCAACTTCTATACCTACATATACCGCCATCATCTATCACTATGACCTACCGCAACACTAATCGTCAATATGACATAGTTCTTTTGGGAGCCTCTGGTAGAGTATACCTGAAGTAATGCGCCTCTGAATACAAAGCACTAACACGACGTAGGCTACACTGGAAAAGAGACATTCAAATACATCTCCAACACCTTCCCGCCAACTCTCAAGTGGGCTATTGCCGGTCGTTCCCAGGCTTCACTTGAGCCTCTCCTCGCCATCAGCGCCCAAGAGTATCCCAACCGGACACCTCCCTCCATCGAAATCATCGAAACCCTCACCAAGAACCCCGAAAACCCCTCTGTCCGCTCTCTAGCTGCAAAGGCATTCTGTATAATCTCCTGTTCCGGTCCATACCACAAATATGGTGCTTCAGTATTCCACCACTGTGCTGAACAGGGCACGCACTACATTGATGTGTCCGGTGAACTTGTCCATATCAAGAAGATGGCGGAGCTCTATGAGCCACTGGCGCAAAAGTCTGGCGCTATCATGGTACCCCAATGTGGTATTGAATCGGCTCCAGCAGATCTTTCTGCCTTTGTGCTTGCTCAGGCTGTTCAGTCGGAACTATCTGCGCGCCCTGCCGAGGTCACCACCCTCATGAAAATCAGCGGGACTCCCTCTGGTGGAACACTCGCTACTGTCTTCTCTCTGCTGGACAGTTACAGTCTATCCGAAGTAAAGGCCGCTTTCGCCTCATACGCTTACTCACCGGTTCCCCGCCCTAGTGTTCCTATTCATCGTTATGCCACTGGCCTTCTAGCCTCCCTCACCGGCATCCGCAATATCCCCGGTCTAGGGCTCGCAACAACCGCTGTTGCGGGCCGTACTGATGCTGCCCTTGTTGAGCGCTCGTGGGGTCTCATGGAGAGTGTGCCTGCACTCAAGCCCTTCTCGTATGGTTCTGAGTTCCGTTATTCTGCTTTGTATAAAGCAACTGGTTATATACAAGCTTTCATGGTTCACTTCTTCTGTATTGTGCTGTCACTTATTATGGCCGTTCCCGCTTTGCGCAGATTTGCAGCTGCGCGAGTCACCCAGCCAGGTAGTGGTGCTGACCCTGAATCGGCACAGAAAGAGCATATCTCCTATGATGGTGTAGCTATACCGTCTCCAGAGAATGGAAAGTGGGTGAAGTCGCATGTTGAGTATCATGGCGCTATGTACTACCGTAAGCCTAACAATGAATATCCCACATCCATCTGCACAAAGAAATATACAGCTAACTAAACTCTAGTCACCGGGCTACTGTCTGCCGAAGCTGCTAGAACACTCCTCGAAGTCGATACTAAACTTCCTGGTGGTGTGTTCACGCCGGCTTGCCTTGGTACGCCTTACATTTCACGTCTTGCGGCTCAAAACTTTAAACTCGCCACCACTGTAGTCGATGCGGAATGATTGGAAAGATAAAGTGGAAAATATTTTGACGATTAAAACTCTAATGGATATATGCATTAAAAATGTGCGTAATATAGACAAACTCAACAGACCTATATCACTTGGATCCACCCCTGGGGTCCCGGCACACTGATGTTTGTGACAATTCTAACTCACGTATTTCCAGTGTTTGCCTATGTTCGCTTGTCTACCATCACCAATTCCGTTGTATCCCGTCTAGAACCCAATATGACAATTTACACATTACACCAAGTCGACACCTTCTAATTATTTGACTTAGTCCTCATCCCAGTTCTAAAGTTAATCCAGTTAGCCGTGTTCTTGTGATGATCGTTTAAAAGTCTGAAAACTTACAGGGTTCTGAGCTGGGGGCTTAGGGCCACCGGCTTGCTTCGCTACAATGATCTGGTCAACAGAGAGCACTGTCCGCGTCGCCTCAGTCGCCAACTTGATGGCCCAGTGCTTGGTGGCAAGCAAGTCAAGAATACCCTCCTCACGAGCGTTCAGAGTGCCGTTCTTGTTGTTGTTCTCGATGTCGACACCAGTATCCCACTTATCAGAGTCGTAGTGTGCAGCATACAACGACGACAGAACCTCAGTGGCGTCCAGACCAGCACTCTCGGCCAGCGAGCGGGGGACAACCTCAAAGGCTTCACCGTACTTCTTGATAGCGTACTGTGGCAGGTTAGGGGTCTTGTCACCCAGCGCCTGTATCCGCTCAACAAGCTGGATCTCTGTAGCACCGGCACCGGGAACAAGGCGAGCATCGCGAGTGATAGCCTTGACAACGTTGACACCATCATCGACGGCACGCTCAACGTCGTCAAGGTGGTTCTGGGTAGCTCCTCTGAGCACAATGGTGGCTGTTCTGGTAGCCTCGTTCTCCTGGCGGAAAACAGTGACACGGTCACCACCAATCTCCATAGTCTCAACAACATCAATGTTACCCATCTCATCTGGCATGGGAGCACCGAAGCGGGCCAGGGGAGTGGCACCGGCAACACGGCAAATTCTACGGAGCTCGAACTTGGACAAAACCTTGATGAGAAGGATTCCGTAGCGGTTAATGTAGTGGAGGGCAAGATCACCGACAGTGGAACCGGCAATGACAACACGGATACCAGCGTCGTGAAGCTCCTTGATGGAGGCCTCAAGCTGGGTCTCCTCGCCCTTGGTGAAGTCGAGCATCTCCTGGGCGTTCTTCAGCAGAACAGTGCCCTTGGTCTCAGTCTGGCTGATATCGATAGCGCAAGTGTAAACAGCAACCTTGGCCTTGCTGGCCTTCTTGACGGAACCGTTGGGCTCCTTAGGGAAAACCATACCCTTGACGACACGACTCTGCTCAAGAGCTGAACCCATGATCTTGACTACTCTGATGTTGTCGACGTTGAAGTTGGCGGGGTTCTTAGGGAGAACGGCGAGAACAGCCTCGGCGACAAGGTCACCCAGGAAGTGCTCATTGCCGTTCTGCTTAGAAGCAACGACGGTGCGGATGGCCTTGCTAAGCTCCTCCTGCGACTGGAGGTCCTTAACGCTGTCGACAGCAAGCTTCTCAAGAGTCTCCAAAGCGAAGTTCTGGGCCATCTCGTAACCGGCAACAATGTCGGCAGTCTTGAGACCCATGCGAAGAAGGTCCTCGGCCTTCTTGAGCAGCTCGCCGGCAAGAATCATGACCAGGTTGGTACCATCACCCATCTCAGCCTCCTGCTGTTGGGAGGCCATGACAAGAAGCTTAGCGCAAGGATGAACAACATCAAGCTCTCTCAGGATAGTAGCAGCATCCGAGGTGAGGATCATCTTCTGAAGGTGGTTGATAACAATCTTGTTGCGACCGTAGGGGCCCAGGGAGGTCTGGAGGGTAGAAGAGATAGCCCGGCAGGCTTCGATGTTGCGGTGGACGGCGCCATCCTCGTTGTCGTAGCTTGATAAAAACAACGAGTTAGTTTAACTACAAAAGAATGGTTTATGTTTATAGTGGTATAGCCGAGACACCACATAGGCAAGCCCGGTTTCGTGATATCTTTGATATCACCCCTCCAAAGCTTTGGTAGCAGATACTGGCTGCAGTATCGACAAGGCGGGGTTGTAAATGGTTGTAAATGGTACGTACTTGTTGTAGCCCTGCTTGAAAAGGCCCGCGTTGGGGGCACTTGGAATGTTGAGAGACATGATTATCTTGCGATACTTTGAAATCGGTACCGTGAATTCAGATAAGAGGTGTCGTCAACCAGTTGATCGGTAATAGGAGCTCCCGTGGCTTCACCAGGAAAGGCTACCATATGGCGGGCCCCAAAAATTCCCCCTTGTTAGTGACTTCTGAGGGGCAGTTGGCCAATGGCCGCGTTGCACGCGTGCCCCGCCATGAACTCCCTGGAATCCCCTGGATCAAACAGGGGTGCTGGGATTCAACCGATTATCAGCCATGGAAATTGGGTTTCTCCACTGTTCCGTAGACATTTGGCCAGAGCTGGTAGTCATTGTAATCTATGAGTCCGGGCTTGCTTACTCAGAAACTGCCCCACATTTTTGTACCCAGAGTCACGTGAGTTCTTTTTAGTTGTGCGCACAATAGGAAAAATTCTGTGGGCTTGCTCGCTTTTGGGGTGTTGGATATTTTCACTATCGAGCGAAATTCTTCCTTGCATCTCAAGACACTCTACCCGTCAGTCTCACCACCCAAACCACACATCAAAATGTCTAAGCGCACCAAGAAGGTCGGCGTCACCGGCAAGGTATGTTATCATGAACTCCTCGAGAAAGCCTTCATGTCGTCGTTATGACATTATTGCTGGCTGAACTCTGTCAAAATCTATTTATGTCGAGATACTAACAAGACTCACAGTACGGTACCAGGTAAGAATTCGCTCCCACTCCAAAATCAAACGACGACAATCGGATGACGATGAACGACGAGAGCCGACGACTATTTTTCGAGACCGGATTACGGCGACCAACGCACCAACTACCATCCACGGCATCATTTTATTACCACACGGCAGCACATGATATGAGGAGGAATTTTCAATGTGAATTCGACGGTATCAACACAACGAAAACGCACCTGCATCACTTTTCCGATAATATTTATCCGTAATTCTCCGTCTCCCAAAATTTCGTTCGACTCGCCATCGACACAATCGTCTTCATCGTCAAACCAACAACGTCAACCATTCAACTCAATTCGACATACTAACCCCATATCAGATACGGTTCCTCCCTCCGTAAGGTTGCCAAGAAGGCTGAGATCTCGCAACACGCCAAGTACACTTGCGCCTTCTGCGGTAAGGACTCGGTCAAGCGCCACTCCGTTGGTATCTGGAACTGCAAGTCCTGCAACAAGACCCTTGCTGGTGGTGCCTACACTCTGGCGTACGTATTTTCTCTTTCCGGCGATTGATGGAAAGCTAGACTATTGGGTGAATTGGAAGGTCACATGGACTTTGGTGTCTCCAGCCAAATCTATCGGTCCTTTCAAATTTCCCCATGTCATGTCCATCTTTCACCTGCGAACATTTTCTTCATAATGCCGTTTAAACTAACAAACCCCGCTTTAGTACCCCTGCTGCCACTACCATGCGCTCGACTCTCCGTCGTCTGCGTGAGATCGCTGAGGTCTAAATGTTACGCTGAATAAAAAAAACTGAAAACTGATTTCGTTCTCTGGGATTCGGGTGCCGGGTTGTTTTTAAAGACATGATACACACGACGAAGGCCTCGTCGGTCATCCGGGCATAATGTAACGGGTAGACTTTAGGTCAAAATTCATTGGGACTCAAGATTCTCAACCAGCAAAATGCGTGTTCATGGAGTTTTTCGTTTTTGGATTTCGAATTACACTTCTCTTGTTAGAGACAGAATTACTTGAAATATGGCGTTTGTTAATCATCTCAATAGGCTTGCAATGCAGGTGTGATATTCTCTTCGTGCCTGTAAACTACTAGAATGAGTTGTTTTATATGAAAACAGAACCGTTGTCATTGACGGTTCAACAGGATTTCTAGAATTCCCATAGTAATGTGATGTTTTCATCACATAACTAGACTAGTATACATACAGACACATCCGCTCATGGCAATGTGGTCTAAGTCTATTTGTCTCCGTCCCAGACCAACTCTGATTACACAAGGATTTCTAGAGGACTAAGGGGTGGAGGAGTGTATGTACAACTCGAAATAGCATGACGCTATTTCTTGTTTATCTGCCTGGCTTTTAGGATAGAATGACCACTTTGCTAGTACGTATAGTGGATGTCTCAATTGCGCTCGCGGATCCTCGAGGTGTTCGTTTCCTTGATCCATTGCGAGGCTCAGCAAGTGTCATTTGCAATTGTGAGAGTCACGTGTTAAGCGCTATTCATGACCAATTCTATGGCAACCTCTATTCCTACTATCCCTCTGGTCATGACGCATTCTCGTGATTTTTGATCGACCAAATGTGGCTCTGAATTATGGTACTATTCAACCCCCTTTTTGTCTGCAGTCTCGTAATGATATCTCATACTGTTTAAGTAGCCGTAGATTAAATCATCACCATTCTCTTACCCATATTCAAAGATGTCGCCCACATAACTCCTAGGGTTACTGTTTTAAGTTAAACAACGCGGTCTAACGTTGTGATTGACGTCAGCCAGGGTCTCTAGAGCAGAACCCCAATCAATTAAACCTATCTATGCGCTAAATCGCCCGATTTGGTATGTACTTCGGCACAATATTTGTGCTAGCTTGGTACTAATTGGAGCAGACGGGCCGGCGGATACAGGTTGGCTAAATGGGCAGCTGCAAGTTGACTGTCGATATAAACCCAGCGCGGTCCCTCATTCAGGACCAAGTGCTTGTTCTTTATTGAACATAACCATCATGACCATCAGTCTATTCTATTGCAAAAAAAGTCCATTGTTAACACCAGTTTCATTCGGTGCCAAATTTTGTTTTGGATTCCTGTGAGGCTCCTTTCTTCCTTTATATTTTTGATTTCTTTTCGGACATCACTTCACTCCTCTATTGGTGCTCCAACCATCCATCGCTCAGTTCCGTCCAAAAAAAACACAAAAACACAAAAAAATGGCGGAAACCAACGATAATCATTGTATAATATGCCTAGAGCAACTGTTTGACCCGCCTACTACAGATCGCACGTCTATCCATTCCGACCACAAAGGGACCTATTCAGAGCCCAGTTCGCCAGTCTCAACTACTCCCACGACGGACCTCCCGAAACAAATCGATAACACGGACGACGAAGAGCCCAGCAGCAAGTATCTCGGAAAGCTTGATTCATGCCATCATGAATACCACTACTTCTGTATAAAATTATGGCTTCAGAAGCAAGTTAGTTGTCCTTACTGCCGCGCCATGCCGGCAACGCTTGAAGTCACGACCGCCACTCCCGAACGCGCAAAGATCCGGCTCGAGTCCGTCCATCCGCTCACCGCGAGCGTTCATGTGTCGCAAGACAGTGACCCCGACACCGAATCTATAGAAGTTATCCAGTTACACCGCGATCTCTGGGATCAGGACAACCGTGCCATGATTGCGCCATGCAACTTCTGCACCAATTTCGGCAATGAACATCTCCTCATGCTTTGTGACATGTGTGATATGCCCGTTCATGCTCAATGTGCAGGACTTTCGAGGGTTCCTCTGGATTACTCTTGGCTTTGTCACGGGTGCCGCCATCTTGAGAGACCAGCCCTGTCAGATTCAGAATATTATGACCAGCTTTGGAGACCTCGCCGTATCGCCATGGCGAACTGGCTACACATGGTTATCGATCCGTGCAAGCAATCTCCCTCCGAGATTTTCAGTCAACTAGGTGATCGCCCTACGCGCACTAGAGCTATGCTAGTATCTCTCTTTGGTCACGTCAGCAACCCGTACTCCATCCGACTTTCATTATTGAATAATCAGTTCGTCAACAATCTATCTTGGATCCCTGGCGAGTTTTCTGATCTACCAACAACACGGTTCGTTCGTGACCGCCGTGCCGAGATCGATATACACTCCATGATATCTCAGTTGCCCGATGGTTGGGCTCACGATTGTTTCCCAGATGGACCGCCTGGTATTGACGAGCTCCGGATCCGCCGTAGACTTGCAATCTGGCTTCGCACTAATCCGGATATTTCAAACATGGATGCTGATTTTGTTCGGCAGATTGTAGCACAAAATAGTGTGCGTTTCAATAGTTCGGAGAATTTTGGAGTCCGGCCCAGACCCCGGCGTACACTTGCTTCTGAAGTTGCTCCGGTACAGTCAGAAAATCCTGAGGCTGACCAGGCCTGGGATATTCTATCTCAAGTTCTCACTGATAACGGTGTGAGACCTTTGCCTCCTTCCCACAGAGGTGCTCTCGCTGGTAATTCTACTTCCGGTCGTCGTCTCGGTCGTTCTGCACCTTCACAGCTCACAGCGCCAACTCCGCAGAACCAGGTCACATCGGCTCAACTTCGACGCCCAATGACACGCAAGCGGCCAGCCCCTACTGATGACGTTCAAGGTTTCTCAAATGAATCGCCTGACTCTTATCCGTGGGCTCTTGTCGATCCTGCCCGCGCCTATTCCTTTAAGAAACGGCGTACTGGTCAAAGCCCATCCCACATCTCAACCGGCGAGTCATCTGTTGCCTCACCCATTGCATCTCCTACTCTACCTACTTCTCAACGGGAGTCTCTGATCAGCTCTCTTCTTCGTGAGGTTGAAACTTCTCGGCCGGGCCCCACCACTCGCTCTACGACTACCCTTGGTCGATCTAATTCTCCTACGCCGAGTAGCCACGCCGAGAA
Source organism: Huntiella omanensis (assembly GCA_000833645.1). Classification (NCBI taxonomy): domain Eukaryota; kingdom Fungi; phylum Ascomycota; class Sordariomycetes; order Microascales; family Ceratocystidaceae; genus Huntiella; species Huntiella omanensis. Next base: position 27,846 of record JSUI01006377.1, read on the forward strand.
CACCGCCAAGGCTGATTTGTCTGATTCCGGCCATGAATCTCCACAAGCGTCACCCTCTGGTTCACGTGCCAGTAGTCCTCCATTTGGCGGGATACGTAGAGCCATTCCTCTGACGAGCATGATTGGACCTCGGTCTTCTTCACCACCCCAACGGTCTATTTCGCCACCTCTTCGTCGACCTGCCGAGAGACTACCTAATTCCGAGAGACGGCCTTCCGAAAGACGGGTTGCTGAAAGACATTCATCCTCTAATCAGCCACGGTCCCTTCCGTCACAATCCCGTCAGGGCTCTGCCTCGCCTGTGAGATCTCAAGCGGCACCTGCACCTCAACAAGGTCGCACTCGAATCCCGGCTTGGATGCGCAACACGACTGATGGTTAGACATCTACCAACGGGATTTGGAACTTTATTGGACTCTACGTGACCCCCATCACGATGATAGAGTTATGTGTTATTATCTACTATATATTTGGGGCAGTTTCCTACGTCTTGTTGGTTCTATAGAGCCATGGGTTGTATGGATTTGTTTGTATGACGGTTTTCTTGGGTTTCTGGTGTGGTTTTTCTGAGGTTATTGCATAGCAGGGCGTTGTTACAGTCTGATGGGATTTCAGCATGGAGTTTTTTGCCTTGGGTCATTTGCTATTCTGTTTTAATACATTGTTTCCTTTGTACGTCATCTTTGAGGTCTTGAATAATTATTATATATATGTATGTATGTACAACATAGAGTGTTGATGTTCAAGAGTTCTCTCCACCAGAACTTATTCTTACACATAAGCTAGGGTTTGAATCGGTGTGATTAGGGTTGACTGGAACACACAAAAAGTGGCGACACGACAACGTATGGACAAACTTTCAAGTGCATACATCGCCGTGCCTCAAACTGGTTCAGCCACATGCTAATAAAATTACATTGTTTACGATGGGATGTTAGCAGTACACATCCAGCTGCACCTAGTAGGTTTAAAACAGGTACCGCTAGCGAAAAAAGACTGCGTTAATTTTGTCTAGGCCCTCATAAACGGTCAAAACAACTTGAGGTTGTAAAGATGGTTGTAGAAGTTTTGATGATAAGGAGTGCCATAAAATAGAAGATGAAGAAGAAAAGAGGAAAGAAATTCAAGAAGAACGGGCGCATCGAAGCCTTTTTGTTCTCGGATAAGTGGGGTACACACCTAGGTGGGGCATGGGGGGCTGGTTAGCTAATACCCTAACCCTTTCATTGAACAGAGAAATTTGTTGGAAAAATGGATTATGGAAATGTTAGTTATACGAGTTGAACTGATGGGCTTGACGGTCAATTCTTTGTGACATCACAACTGTGGTCCCCGCTGCTGACTAACCAGATCCGGGATCGCGAAAAAGTTCAACATCACTGTGTAGAGCCGGTTGAGGACTCCACTGACGAGAGTATCCGGGCCGTCGCGCAGACTGATAACTCCACTGTGAAGTGATTTCGACAACCCTGTCTCTTCCTCTGACCATTATTGGGCCGTCCCGAAGGAAAATTTGCAGAGAATTCATATTATGGCTGTGAGAATACCATGCCGGAGTGTGGGGTTGATGGGTAGTGAGTGGTGACTTGTGATGATATGTGAATGGATATAAACTAACCAATTGACCTTATAGGAGTCTCTACCCTCCCCCGTATCTCTCCCATTGCTATCCGTACCTACTCTGCCGCTGCTACCGCCACCACTGCCGCCCCCACGACCACCTCGACGCCGGAACCCGCCGTGCCCGTTCCCACCCATGCCATCCACGCCGGTATCATCCTGACGCGGGCCCCCCTTCTCACCGCGCCACCAACACCCTTTGAAAGCGCCTTTTGGTTCTACCAGAAACGTCTGAGCGAGCGTCTGTCTCTTCCATTTTCGTCCCGGTTCTTCTTCAAGCCGGATACGCCGGCACAGTTGGATTGGGCTATTAAGTTGCGTGAGCGCAAGGGAATCGTGGCGCGTGAGGTGGGATACTATAATGGAAAGACGGCGGGGTCGTGGAATGATGAGTTGTTGGTGGGTGATAAGTTGAGTGCGCCGGAGACTTTGACGGAGATTTTGTTGAAGGATGCGGAGTTGAGGGTTAGTGAGGATGCGGAGGAGATTCCGGAGCATGAAAGAGTGCCGGTGGAGAGACCACAGGATAGAGTTAGTGAGGCGGATAAGACGGGGGATGTTAAGAGATTAGATCGTGCTATGGACCGGACGTTGTATCTGGTTGTGCAGGATAAGGATGGCCAGTGGAGATTCCCAGATGTAGAGTTGACAGAGAAGGAGGGTCTTCACCAGGTAAGTTTCCATTCTCACATGTCCGTCAGAATAACTATAAACTAACACACTATCATAGGCTGCTAAGAGAGCAATGGACACATCGGCCGGTGTCAACATGAACACTTGGATTATCGGTCGTATCCCCGTTGCTCACACGGTAACCCCAACCACCAAGACCTTTTTCCTCAAGGGCCGTATCATGGCCGGCCAGGCGGATCTNGTCTTCACCAGGTAAGTTTCCATTCTCACATGTCCGTCAGAATAACTATAAACTAACACACTATAATAGGCTGCTAAGAGAGCAATGGACACATCGGCCGGTGTCAACATGAACACTTGGATCATCGGTCGTATCCCCGTTGCTCACACGGTAACCCCAACCACCAAGACCTTTTTCCTCAAGGGCCGTATCATGGCCGGCCAGGCGGATCTTACCAAAAACCCCTACGGTCTCAAGGACTTTAAGTGGTTGACGCGTGAGGAGTTGGAGCAGGTGCTTTCGCCAGAGTACTTCAAGGGTGTACGCAACATGATGGCGGATCGGTAAATGTGTATGTTAAGAATGAGAGTCAGAGTCAGAGAGAGAGAGAGAGAGAATTGTTTGATTACTAGACTTCATAGTCTGCCGTGTAGGAGTAGATGGAGATGTGACAAGTCGGTTCATCCCGGTAGATAACCCGGTGACGAACAAACTACTGTATTATAGGCCTAGATGCATTTCTGAATTCAAAAAAGTATTAACTATCAGTTTTCCTTGTCACTATCCGACCGAACCTTGGGAACCTTCTTGACTACCAAGTCACCAAAACAACCATTTAGTAACTTTGGTTTTCTCCGACAAACTGGACATTTAATGCCCAGCTTTGCATGGGGACAGGAATTGTCGATTTCGTCTTTTATGTTTCGGGAATATTTAATTTCTAGGTCTCGACCTTGCATGCGGAAGTGGTTTCTCATGTCTACTAAGGATGGCTCTTTCCAGTTGACAAGAGGCTTTTTACTATAGTTCCAGTAGCAAGCGATTGCCAATTTTGCAGTCATGAAGCCTTGAAAATCGGTTAGATTTAGTCTTAGGGTGGGATTCATAGAGACTTACTATCAAAAGCAGCATCGTGGAAGTTATCAACCTTCCCATATTCCACATTAGGTACTATCGTGTTAACAAGAGGCTCAGTGTCATTGGTAAGCCTCATGTATAAAGCTGCCAAGTCACTATTTGGACTAATACCACCGGGTGTAGTATAATTTGCCATCATCTTGGTATCCAGAAGCCGTGGGACTAATCGGTGCATTATATAGTGGAATTCACGGAAGTCTTTCGGTAGCTCACCGATGAAAAAGCGATACATGTATGTTAAGTCCCAAATGATGTTATGTCCGATAATTGGAGTAGGACCGCGTCTCGGGTTATGCTTTGGAATAATCATGTCAGGACTGGACTCGGGTGCGGTCACTGTGATCATGTCGTTGCGGAAAAGGGCCTCGATAACATGGCGGAGACCTAGTTGGGTTAGAAGATCGGATGGCTTAAAGTAGAGAATGGTGACGTACCAATGGTGGACCGAATAACTTTTTTCAGGTTGGAAACGGTTTCATCAAGTATCTAGCTTGTTAGACGACGATAGAAGACTTGTTTAGAAGAATGTCATACCTTTTTGGCGTCTTCCTCAGTACGCCTTTCGATAATGATGGCATTATCAGCCCGACACTTTGTAATTGCCATTGTATCCGAGGGCTTAATAATGGAACATATAAGTTTCCGATGTCGGGAACTCACAGGTCCAACTCCAGGAAGCTGACACCGAAACGATTGTGTCTATCAGTCATCGTCAGCAACAGTACTCAAGTAAACCCATACCAAAACTCACAGTTCCTTCCTTCTTCCACACTTCCAAAGGCCCTTTTAAATCAGCAAGCCACGACTTCTCAGTCTCAGTCAACTTTCCCTCAACACCCTCACTACTCGCCATTCCCAACTTCTTCTTTGCAGTTGCATAAGCTCTTTCTTCCAAATAAACCTGTTCTTCTCTACTCAAATACCAAACTCCCTCATGAAAAGCCCGATCTAAAGAGAACCCACAGCCCATCAACATATCCACGGAACTGACGCCCAAAACCAATCTTCTCTCCAAATCAGCCATCCGGGCTCTCCGTTCCCCGGGGTCCTTGAAACTCCATAGGATGGGCGAGATCAAGAAGGAGTAGGTTTTACTTTCATAGGCTGTTCCCGTCCAGAAAAGTAAGGTTAGTCCCATTTGTATGGGTGAGTATGTGCTTGCCATGTTCCGGATGTTAGCCCAGTTTTTTTGGAGCCCGGCGTGCGGGTCTTTAGTTTTGAAAGGTTCATCTGGGATACAGGTTGGGGACGTGGTAGAGTCGTCTGAGCAAGAGTCGTTGAAACCAGAATCTACAGATACTGATGTGTCTTTAGCCTTGTAGATTCCTGAGAATTCAAAATCAATGGAGGCAAAGTTGGCTCGGTGAATGTCGGTAATGACGGTGGGCAAAAGCTCCTCGAAGTTGTTTTTATTGATCTCCATAATGATTGACAAGAATGTGATAATAAACACCCCTTCGCCCATGTTGATGTCAGATCATCTTTACACTCTTTATACATTCAAAAAGTAACGGTTATGTATACCGTGTAACACTAAATCAAACACATCATCGTAGACGTCTCATGATCCCGTACAAGCAAACATTATACATTACAACCAAAAGTACCATTAAGAATCACTATACATGGAATACATATTAACGAGTCATATCGAAATCAAATCCAAATAAACATCCCAGACTACAACACCAAGACTCCCCAAAAATTCAGAAAGAAAAATAACAGCCAAACTCATGATTTTACCTTGATACATCCATTACCCGCTTTATTGTGCCTTAGTTTGTCCCTCAACAAAGCTCAGTGCCTCCTCTGTACTGACACAATCAATTCCACTTGTCTTGTTCCGGAACGTCACACCATAGCACTTGTCTGCCGTGTGGACAATCTCAGGTCTGAAAGTGGTGCAAATAAACTGTGTGCCAGCTTCCTCTGAGATGTTCTGGAGAAGAGTTGCCACAGCAGTACGGTATTGCGCATCAAGATTGGCGTCAACTTCATCAAAGATGACCATAGGAGAAGATTCAGTTTGCTGGAGAGCAAAGATAAGACAAAGAGCACACAAACCTAAACGACCATCGGTTAGCGTTACCATGCAACATGTTAGTTAGAAATTTCCGAGACTTACTCTTCTGACCACCCGAAAGCTGCTGAATCCGTTGTTGTTCGTCGAATTGCTTCGAGTTGAAAGACACACTGATACCAACACCAGTGTAGTTCTCCACCTGTCTATTATCGGCGTCTGATTCTTCCGCGTCTTCCTTCCGCTTATCCGCACGTCTTTGGATTACAAGACGACCATGTCCAGCAGGAACAAGCTTTTCAAAGATCGTAGCAAACTCCTTTGATACCTGCTTGAAGGTACGTTCAATGGCCTCATCCTTACGCTGATCAAGATGGTTGACTAGCTCCTCAATCGAGTCTTGCGACTTCGTGAGTTCGGAACGACGGCGAGTAAGAGCCTCTTGTTGTTGCGTAAAGGCATTGTACTGTTCAAAGGCCTTCTTGTTGACGTGCTTGTATTTCTTGAGAGCCTCAGTAACACGCTTCAACCGGCTGGTGATGTTCTTAGTATCCATTGATTCATACTTCTCGAAAGCCTCTTCTGGAAGTACACCAAGGTCACGGATACTCTTCGCGCAATCAGACAATTGCTGAACAAGCATGGCCTTGCGATGTAAAGACTTGTCTGCCCTCTTTTGAATCTTCTCCAATTGAGTAGCAATATCCTGCTGGGCCTTCTCCCGCTCTGCCTTTTGTTGTTGAAGCTCGGCAATCTTTCCTTGGAGGTCATCTAATTGGCGCAAAGTAGATTGAAGAACCCCTTCATTGTGGGCAACCTGTTTCTGTAGCTTCTTAAGTTCGCGCTGAGCGTCTTGAAGAGAGTTGGTACTACCAGCATTCGATGAAGACCCTTCAAGACCCAACGACATCAACTGATCAAGCTTAGGCTGGAGTTTATGGCGCAAGTCGATCTCAAGAGCCTGTTTGCGAGTCTCGAGTTCACGGCGGCGTGTGCTGACTTCATTCCAGTCACGCTTCATCAAGACTACGCTCTCTTCAAGGTGGGCAAGCTCATCTTCTTCCTCTGATGACAAGGCCTTCTTGAAGTCAGAAGACAATTCATGTTTGTGACCCTCCAGGTTATTGACGAATTCTTGCAAATTGCGTTCCATGCGCTCGCATCTCTTGTTCAGATCTTCAAGCTGCATGCGGTCCTGTTCCAACTGATGAGTGGTTGAACCAAGGTTATGCTTCAGTGGCTCCAGGCCACGGTCCATCTGGAGGAGGACCTGTTCGGCTTTGCGCAGATCACCCATGGCCTCATTAATCTTTTGACCAACTTCTTCCATCTTGTTCCGAGATTCGTCAGACTGGGCCAAGAGCCTCTCGTATTCCTTGCGCCACTTGCTAACAGCCTTGACAGTCTCCAGTCGCGATTTACGGGGATCAATATAACCACCCGTCATAGCACCACGCTTACTCGTAGTATCACCGTCCATGGTGATACCGTCTACTTGATGGCTACGGGCATACTGACCAGCAATGCTCAAACTAGGGCAGACAATTGTACGACCAAAAACTTGCTGGAAAGCCTTCTCGTACTTGGGGTCGTACTTGATCTTGCTAAGAATCGGGATAACCTCGTTGGTACGAGGCATTTCAATACGCCGAGGCTTAAGTCTGTCAAGGGGCATAAAGGTGACACGGCCACCCTTGCGCTCCTGCAAATATGTCATGAGCTGGGTAGCAGTGTCCGAAGAATCAACCACGTAATGGAACAAACTGGCACCGGCGACTTGCTCAACAGGGAGTCTGTAGGCATCAGATACCTCCAGGAGCTCAGCAAGTGTGCCATACGCACCAGGAATATCCTTTTCAAGCTTGAGTCTGTTGATAGTGGCAATACCACGAGCAGTGCCGCCATCCATAGATTGAGATAACTCACGTTCAGAATTCTCCCGTTGGTCACGGGCGTCCTGGACGATAGAACCAAGCTTATCATCTTCCCTCCGCAATTGCCGACGAGCGTCTTCAAGTTTCTCAACTGCGTCTCTAGAAGCAACCATTTGATCATATTTGTCTTGTCTATCCTCATTCCAGGTAGCGAGGGTTTGACGCAGACTAAGAATCGCATCCTCGCTTTCGGAAATCTCGGATTGTAGACGTTCAATCTCTTCCCTAGTTTCGTCTCTCTGTGCTGACTGCCTTGCAATGTTGCTTTCGAGATCTTTGATTTCTCTCTTGAGCCATGCATCCCGCTCACTCTTGTTGCGGAACTGTGAGCTACGAGACTGCTTGGTAAGAAGCCGTGATCTTGAGTTTTCCGCCGCTTCTAGACTCTTGCGGACCTCTTCTTCTTTCTCCTTTCTGGCAACATACTCGGGAATCAAAGAATTCAATTCAATCTCCTTGGAGGCAATTTCCTTCTTGATGAGAGCAAGTTGTCTCTCCTTGTCCTGGCGGGCAGCATTTTCGGCAGACTGGCCGTCAGAAAGAGTCTTCGCGGCCAGTTCAGCCTTTGCCAAAGACTTGGCGAGTTCACGACGATCTTCTTCGTATTGGCGTTTGTCGAGGGAGAGAAGCTCGACCTCCCGGTTAAGTCTATGAGCCTCGGTGTCCATTTCTGTAATCATTTTCTCGCCAGCAACAAAGGTCTTTCTGAGTTCGTCGGTACTTCCTTTGCTCTGATCTCTGATACGATCGATTTGGTCCAAGGCATCTTGAAGCTCTACCTGCTCGCTGTGGAAGAAGGCATATTCCAGACAACGACGCTCGCGGTCCTTATCTTGGAAACCACGGAGCTCTTCCTTCTCCTCCTCGAGCTCTGTGAGACGTTCGTCGATGTACTTCAATGTTTCGTCAATCTTCTCTCTCTTGTTGTTTGTATCGTGCATAATCTTTAAAGATTCTGTACGACGAGCCTCATACACTTGGGTACCCGCAACTTCTTTAAGCAGATTCAGACGATCAGATTCTTTCATGTTCGTCAATGCTGTCACACGGCCTTGCGGTACAATATAGTATGGGTTTGATCTCGAGAAACCAGCAGCCTCTAACAAGTTGGTAACATCAGACTTCGTAACAACCTTGCGATCTACTGAGTATTCGTCTTTTTTGAGACCAATCGTTCTTCGTAGAACGACCTCGTGGTGGCCGGTAGGAAAACGGTCGTCAGAGTTGTCGAAAATAATCTCAACGTATGCGGACATCACGGCTGCACCAGAACCCTCGTGGAGAAGAGCTTGGCGCTCTTCGCGGCTCATTTGCGTATACGCATCGGATAAGACGAACCGAATCGCAGCAAAGAAGTTACTCTTACCAGCACCATTGCGTCCGACAATTACATTGGTTCCGGGAGAAAAGGGCTCGATGACGATCTGCTCCTTGTAACTGTTAAACGCGGGGTATTATTAGCATGAGCTTTTGAGATACCCGTGTTTCCATAGTGAAGAACTTAAACAAACAACATACCTCTTGAAGCCCTGAATGATGATTTGCTTGATATACATGGTGGGCTATTGGTTCCGGCCCTTCCGGTCTATGGTCGGTCTTCTGAGACAGTAGCTAATGGAGTCGAGAGGGAATCCGGCGGCCCGGGGTTGTTGGTAGTATCCCGAGTAATAAGGGTCACGGGTGTAGTCCCAAAGGTCGCAATTGAATGTGAGGTGTATTCGTAACAGTGTCGTCGCGTCGTCTCAATCGTAATTGTTGGTACAAGCTGACCACAACAGTGTTGCAAACCCCTAAAGAATGACAATAGGTACTGACGTGTTGACTTTCAGCAACATCAAACGGGTATTAACGAAGGACAAAAAGTCGGAGTAGAGATCCAAATTGCTCAGCAAGAGTGATAGGAAGTGAAGAACTGCGCACTGATAGATTCTCGACGATGACCTCGTAGGGGTTGTTTGCCGATTAGTTAACCTTGCCAATCAGTGAACCAACCACAAAAATTGCACACACGAATTGAGTTCCGATAATTTGAGAAGGTACAACTTTGAAGCTTGCATTCATATCTCTTGTGTGGGTCAATTTGGTTTCCACTGCCTTTGGCGTTGTGACGTATGCGTATCTGCCGTCTGCTTGGCAGTTGTTACTCTCTTCCGATGGAGCGCCTAACGCGTCCCAGTATAAAGCTCGCGTGTGAGCGCGGATTTAGGGTTTAGCATAAAATCATCGCAGGCAGCACAAAACGACTTGTGATGACAGGGTACATCGTTATTAATCTGGTTGGTGTTACCTTGAATACCACGGCGTTCTAAACGACTTGAACATCAAACTGCGTACATTTATCATGAGAACTGGTTGACAATATAAAAAACATATATATTTCCATCCAGTGGACGCTATCATCTTAGACTCGGTGTCCAAGTACTAGTGATAGCGCATAAGATTTTTTGCGCCGCTCTCATCGTTCACAAGTGATGATTAGTGAGCCTCTTCAACAATAAGTTGGGGTGGTGGCGCAGTTGGGAGCGCGTTAGACTGAAGCTATACAAACTTCAGCCATTCTCCATTAGGAGCTGTTATCTAAAGGTCACCGGTTCAATCCCGGTTCACCCCACTCTCTTCTTTTTGCTTCGTGCATCTATTTTGCTGAGACACGATTCTATGGTATATTCCAGTAACCCTAAGCATGACCGTTCTATTTTTGGGTATATTGAACAAGTATGGATAAACATATACGCACACATTGTCGAATACTTTTGCTGCCTTGAAAACAAATATGTGCACACGTGATCTGTACCATGTGTTGTATCTTTTCATCATCAATAACTGCATTTAGTAGTGAATTGTTTGTGCCGTCATGCAAACACATACCCCATACCTTTTTCAATGTACGAACATACTCCATCGACGGGAGGTACTTCATCATGAGTGAAGGTCTCTTCCAGAATACTCACCACCATCATGTTAAGGTTCTACATACAACATCCACTGGAAAATCTGTTCCACAGGCCCCATGTTGCACCCGCGCTCAATCCGCCTTCCAGTGTTCGAAAAACCTTGTATTTACGTCTCCAAAATTGAATTCTGGAGAAGCTGCTAGTGGCGTTGTCCTAGTCGGCCCCACATGCTGGCAATCCTCTCGCGTGCATGCCTGAAGTTTGGGACGTAGTGGGGCAGCCGACAGTTATAGCTGAGGAAACCAAGCTGCGCTTGAATGTATGCTATAGTAGCATGTATAGTGAACTCCGATGAACATAGAACAAAAGAAACTAGTAGGTAACATGTAGTAGTTACGGCTACCCTAGGAGATTTCGCGGTGATTGTGACTTTAGTTCTGGACACAAGATATTTTATTCTAGTAGGTTCAACGGATGAAGTCAATTATAGACAGGGGTTTACTCAAGCTATGACCGATCAGACTGGGAACCTGGAGGCTGGGGGTTGAGGAAAACATGATTTTGACATCCTAGACTTGAGTAAGAGAAACAGTGTGAGGCTCTCAACTGTCATCTTTGATGTGTAAACATTGTGTGTATGTACATACGTACGTACATATGTACAACTGAGAGTGACAGTCTTACAATGTACAGGCTTCGAGGTCACAAACACACTCTGTGGGTTCATCTATATATGTATGCACATAGACCACAGATTGACATGTGTTATGGACTGGGATACCCAGGAACTTGTTTGCCATCAACTGATTCATGACTTACATATGTACAGAGCGCAAAGGAGGGGCTACAGTCGGGCCGCCGCAAGATGTGCCTGTTCTAATACAGGATTTGTTTTTTCCTTGTGAATTTACAAGCAAAGGATACACTTTTAGTTCATGGGATTATCAAGTCGCTATGTCTAGGCCGCAGGAAATAGGCCGCCTCTACACCATATTGTATAGACTGCATTTATGTGCATGAATGTGGGTATGTGTGTAAGTACACATGTTCATATATAAACCCATACATTCGTAGATGATTCTAACAACATGTGGAATGTGACACCGAGTTTCCAGCACGTCCATGTCTTCATAACTAGCAAGGGACAAAAAACCTCGTGACTAGCCTGTCTGGAATTTGCCTCGACAATTAAACCCGGGACAGAGGTTTACGCAGGTGTCATTACATGGCAAGGTTTGATTGCCATGTATGTATGTATCAAATCGGCATGTAAGCTTTTAGGATCAAAGTACAATCATCACCAACGAGTGCGTGGAGTCATAGTTGCTACCTCTCCTATTGGGTCGCTTACACCTAGTGGCGATAGTTGATTCTGGAATTTCAGATTCAAGCACCGAGATTGTCCAGTTTGATTCCATGGTTGAAATATATTGGCTTCATGGAATGCCAGAAAATCGTTCTGGTGACACGTGCAGGGGTTTGCTTGTCAATAGGATCAACTGGCGGGGGAAAGCCATACCACGAGAGTAATTGGGCTGATAGGATTTCATTTCATGTGTACTGACGAATTTTGGAATGTCGTGACATATATGCACATACACGTAGTGGGCGATCGAGAGTTCATTATACTGAAAGGACAGATGTATATGCCAGACTTCGGGCGAAGAACCCCAAGTATGTATGTGATGACCCAATAGGTGGTTGTGATATCGGGGCCCGCAAGAATCCGATTGGGAGCCTGAAGTCATTGATGTATAAGGTTTGTCATGTGGTGCCATCGGGTTCGGGACCCTTTGCATACAATCATCAATGAAAATATCGAATGAGAAACATCACTATGACATGTCTATTTTGAAACTGTGTCTGGGCGCGTCAAGTATAGAACCACACAAAGTATACAAATGTACTCATATATGTATGTACGTCTATACTTACACCATGCCTAAGTTTCAAGTCCCTCTATTTGAATTTAATTGATGATACATATACATGTATATACGCGATTAAGGCTTGGTAGGTGGCGGTTTTTGCAACTATAAGCCCCATGACTATATTTGCGAATGAGCATTCATGGCGAGGCTGCTGATATAGATAAGTATGTACATAACCATTATTCGGCGATCGTTACGAAACCTGCAGATTATGACGGCTGTTCGGTGGTAGGACACACGGGATGGCGGCGGTGGGTCCTGCTGTGAAGGACAGTCGAAGCAAGATCTAGTGAATTTTGCATGAAAAATATTGTGGACGCACATATATGCGCATGTATATGTCCAGTCGCTCCTTGAACCAGTGACATATTCACACGATTCTTTGACGGGCTCAATTGTAATTAAAAAAGAGTGTGTTGTGCTATATTGAAAAAGCCCAAGTTAAGAATGAATCGTGGCGGGGATTGACGTGAAGAATAGCAAAATCTCCGAAAGATGATCCTATGCAATTAAATCTCATAGTTGAACTTTGGTTTTATCTGACTGGATTTGGAAAATTTCAGTAGTTTGGTGCATGAGCGGGCGTTCACGGAGAAGGTAAGAATGCAAGTTGGCCAAAGACAGGCGTATGCAGAAGCTAGTTTGAGGGGGTCCCGGGTTCTTATTTCCTGTTCGGGATTGCTTACAGAGTATTGCCGAGCCAAGATGCTTTCAACGATGACGGTAGAACTGCCTAAAAGTGGCGGGCGAACATACTTTGAGGGATGCACCCTAACCCAAAATGCCGATATACACTGCATGTCGGTGGACACATTGCATTGATCTGTCGTCTTAACGGTGATAGCCGTCATTGGACAAACCGGTTACTGCTACATGGTTGTTTGAAACGGATTGATATTTGTATGGTTGTTGGCCTTCTAGATGGGCTTCTAGATACCACGAGCGACGTTGGTCCTAGCGTTTGCCACGAGAAGCGAATCACACACAAGCTGCAAAAACCGCCAGAGAAAAAAAAGGCAAGCTCTAGATCCGTTACCATGGCTGGGCCCAAAATTTGCTAGAGTATTTGGGTGGTAATAAGTACTTTGCATGTACCTCAGGCCAACGGACAGGGGCATGGGGAACCTGGCATGTGGCCTATCACGCATCGTGAAGCCCCTGTAGAACGGGATTCTAGGTGGGCCAATGGCTAGACACCTTTCCATAAAGGTACTTCTGCGGTACATGGTTACATGGCCCTGGCTCAGCCTGTTCTGCCCCAAAACGGGCTTAGCAACGCGTATAAAATAACAAGTACTATACTTATAGAGCGGCCTGCCCCTCGGCCCCTCCCCTCTGCTCTTGCTGCCTTTTTTTTTCTCGATTTCCTTGCGCCAACCGCATTGGCTTATTTGTGACCGCACCAGCAAACGAGACACCGCTAAAAACACACCCAAGCAATTACCCAAGCTAACACTACAACACTACTACCCGGCTGTCTTACAAGAAAACTATCACCATATTCGTGCGTGGTTACTGTTTTGGGTATGCGGTTTTGATTTTTGTGGGTGTATTTCCAAGATCAAAAATATCGTAGCCTCGTTGCTATTTTTCTGGGTTGTCTTCTTAAATTTTTGCCCTTTTCAAAATCTTCCATCCGTACAAAAGCGCATCATTTACGCACTATTCACGGACCTCTTACGTCGTTCTGATACTTTTTTTATTTCGTCATTGTCACTAGCGTTAGGATCACGAGATCCTGGTGATTCAACCGGACACACGAAACATTACCACATCAAGCATTGCACCGCAATTTGTGCACAACGTGGGGTTCATTGAACATAGGGCATTGTATGCTTTCACCTACATACTACTGATCCCCATAAACCGAATTGCCTCCGCCGTTGACGTGCGATTAGGTTGTCAGCATTTCCAATATACTGAGTTTTCAGGTATTGGCCTGCAGCTTCTACGTAAGTTTTTGAACGGTCATCGTGCCATATCTAAAAATTCCTTGGCGGCCTGTCAATGTGGTCTGTTATTAGTCCACTCTCTGGGCTTATATATTAGTAGTCACAACAGCTTTCCAGACATTTACCGGAGTACCTTGAAGTGAAAACTTCAACACAAGTACAACGGGATATTTGGTAGTGATGTACAACTAGTAATGCATAACACACATACAGGCGCATATTTAATATGCCAGATTACCCTAAAGTAACCTTTTCGCCTATGTAGGATTCTGTGTGAGCCAGGTCGGTTAAGAAGGCTTACATGGACATCAATGTGTTATGCCAACGTCAATTTTCAACGTGCTAACATCTGTCACTAGTTTGCATCCCTTAACGATCTTTATGAATATTCCTACATTTTAATACTATTACAAAATGGCGTCTAGGTAAGCTCAGACATCGCCTTAAAATGATTATGACATATACTAACATCTTTTTAGATTAGACCGTATTGTGACGTAAGTGAATTGGTACAACCGCAAATCACACTTCACCGTGTTTGCGTACCACCAAGTGGCAATCTACTAACATACTTATTTAGACTTCTGGAAACCGGAAGCACTCGGTTAATTCGCGATACTGCAGTTAATCAGCTTGCGGATTGGCAAAAACAACAACCCGAGGAGTTGTTTAACCTCCTTGCGCGTGTAGTACCTTACTTGCGCCACAAGGATTGGGAAACCAGACACACTGCCGGAAATGCCATTGGAAAGATTGTCCAGAACAGTTCTTTTTATGACCCCAATGAAGACGAAGATGACGTCTCCAACGGTGAAGGGGATGTCAGTGGAGACAGAATGGTCATCAAAAAAGAGGAGGAGCTGCCTGCAATGTTGGACTCTAACGATGTATTTGGATTCGACACACTCGACATCAAGAATGTAGCACTTTATGGCCGAGAATTACTACGCGGCGGACCGATCGACGTTAACCTTGCCCTTCTCGACTCGCAGGGCCGACTAGACCACCTACGGAAGACGCTACCCGGCCGACTGGGTCTTTTAGGCCACAAGTTTTTGGACACAGAGATACCCGTGCCAGTCACTGTAGACTCTGGGAGTCCCATGGCCATTGACACATCTGTCGGGGGATCCAGCAGCAAGGCTGACGGTGTCCCCAGCACCCCTTCTGACGAAACTACCTTGTCTACTAGACAACTCAATGTTCTGAAGCGGAAGCGGAAGCGGGAAGCCCAAAAAGCCGCGAAGGGCGCTGGATTTGGTGATCTCTCTATCCGGCGCAACCCAGTAATGGATTCCACTGGCGAAGAGGATTCTAAGCCTGACAAGCTTAATGATTACCTGAACCTGGAGAGACCAACTGATGTTGACGAGGACTCGAAGGTTGTGTCTGAGTACAAGGGACCCATTGTACCAATCAAGAGTGAGATTGAGGCAGAGAATGCATTTGAAGGATCAGAGTGGCCGTTCGAACGTCTTTGCGATTTCCTCAAAATGGATCTTTTCGACCCCAACTGGGAGATTCGCCATGGTGCTTGTATTGGCCTACGTGAGGTCATTCGTGTACATGGCCAAGGTGCCGGGCGTCTTCGTGGT
This sequence comes from Huntiella omanensis, assembly GCA_000833645.1. Taxonomy (NCBI): domain Eukaryota; kingdom Fungi; phylum Ascomycota; class Sordariomycetes; order Microascales; family Ceratocystidaceae; genus Huntiella; species Huntiella omanensis. The sequence goes on from JSUI01006377.1 coordinate 43,563, forward strand.
AAGTCACGCTTGTTGAATGATGCCCTCAACAAGAGGTGGCTTGACGATGTCGCTTGTCGCTTGTGCTGTGTCTTAATTCTTGACCGCTTCTCGGATTACAGTTCAGACACTTCAGTTGCTCCAATTCGCGAGACTGCTGGCCAGACTTTGGGTGCAGTTTTGAAGCATCTCCCAGCGTCTTCAATCAGTGGTATTTTTTCCTTATTGCAGCGTATGGTCATGCAGACAGATCTTGGCTTGCCTTCATCCCATTGGGGAATTTGTCACGGTGGCATGATTGGCTTGCGTTATGTTGTTGCCGTACGCAAGGACCAGCTTTTGGCGAATAAGGATATGGTTGATGGCATTGCTATAGCTGTCATGAAGGGTCTCGCTGATCCTGATGACGATGTTCGCTCTGCCAGTGCTGCTACTCTAATCCCGATTGCAAAGGAGTTTGTTACCTTGGAACCTCTCAATCTGGACTCCCTCATCAACATTGTATGGGACAGTTTGTCTAACCTTGGTGATGATCTGAGCGCCAGTACCGGCAAGATCATGGATTTACTTGCTACTCTTTGCAGTTTCCCTGAGGTTTTAAACATTATGCAGAAGACCGCCAGTGGAGATGACGAACATTCTTTCTCACAACGTGTACCTCGCCTCTACCCATTCCTTCGCCATACCATCACATCTGTGCGGTTGGCTGTTCTCAAGGCACTTGTAACGTTTGCTAATCTCGAGTCCGACTCTAGCTCAGCTACTTGGCTGAATGGACGGTTGCTACGTTTAATCTTCCAGAATTTGTTAGTTGAGCGTGACCGAGAGACTTTGGATAAGTCCATGGAGGTGTGGGTTGCTTTGGTCAAGACTTTGTCTGGCAACCAGGACGTATTTGTTGAACAATTCGGTTCACATGCCCCCGAGCTTATTGAGCTTACACTCTGCCCCATTGGTACATCCAGAAACAACATTCCCATGAAGGCTCATCTGTTTCATAAGCCTTCTGGTGGTGTATATCAGCTTCCTGCTGGTATCACCTATCCTAAGGCGTCTGCAGTGGAGCCCCAAGCTGCTGGCGACCGGCCTCAAAAGCGCCGACGCAAGGTTGTCAAGGTGGAGGAACCACCACCACAACAGTCAGGAACCCATGATGTTGATGGCCATATGATCCAGGGCGATGTTGATTTGGTCGGAATGGATACTCTCATTCGCTCTCGTGTCTACGGTGCCAGGGCTCTTGGCCTTGCTGTCTCTATGCTGCCGACCAACCTTGTCGAGACGTATTCTGGTCTGGTGATTTCTGGTCTCAAGGATGCTTACTCTTCTTCGCAATGGACAGCTGCCATGATCATTGAAGAGACAGCTAGAAATGCCACCGATTCTGCCAAGTGTCAGGTCTTCGCTACTTCTCTCCAGGGAATGATTGATAACGAGCGGCCACCTTCGTACACCGAACTTACAGGTCATTTCCAACGTGTCCGCTCACAGGTAGTCCAGATGTTCAACATTTTCCGCGACCATGGTAAGGTCCAAGGTAGCCGTTTGCCCAATTTGCCGGTGGTTGTTCAGGGAGATCCCGAAGCCGGACCAACTGCGTTTTCATTAGCACACGCTGAAAAGGCGTGCAACGAAGACTGGGAGAAGCTCCGAAAGGCAATGGGTCCCGGTCATCGGGCTATTGTTACGCCACAAGTCGAAGATGCTCGGGTCATGGTACAAGCTGCCGTTGAAGCTGCCCGTTCAGCCAAATTGTGCCGTGATACTCGGGTTAAGGCTGCCGCCGCTGCCGCTCTTGTCGCTCTCCGTGATATTCCAAAGAAGCCTTCTGGCCTGATTAAGTCTATTATGGATAGTATCAAGCTGGAAGAGAACACGGTGTTGCAGAACCGGTCGGCTTGCACAATTGCTCAACTTATCGAAGCCTTTGTACAGCTTGGCCGGCGCGGACCCGCAGAGAAGGTTGTCTCGAACCTTGTTAAGTTCTCTTGTGTTGACACTTCGGAGACTCCTGAATTCGCTAGTCACGCTTACAAAAATGATGTCATCCTTTCAATGCAGAAAGAGGAAGACAGACCCACTCACGCCGATGCTATCTCTTGGGCTGCTGAAGTCAAGGCAGCTCGGATTACACGTCGTGGTGCTAAAGAAGCACTGGAGACTCTTTCGCGTACCTACGGTCGCGGGCTGTTCGACATGGTGCCAACTTTGCGTAACTTCATGGAACGACCCTTAGTGGAAGTGTTTACCCCTGACCAAATTCCGGCTGGTGTGGATGATCCGAACACATTGGTGGGACAAGATGTTGTTGACGCCATGTCTCTTATTCGGACCTTGGTCCCTACTCTCGATGTCGAACTTCACGGCTTCGTGCTGGGTATTCTACCACTCGTCATAAAGGCCCTGCACTCTCGCCTCTCGGTATTCCGTTACATGGCTGCTAAGTGTATGGCCACTGTGTGCAGTGTCATCACAGTACAGGGAATGACTGCTCTGGTGGAAAAGGTGTTGCCATCTATCAGCAACCCCGTTGACTTGCACTTCAGACAAGGTGCTACCGAGGCAATCTACCATCTCATTGCTGTTATGGGAGATGCTATTCTGCCGTACGTCATTTTCCTGATTGTGCCAGTTCTGGGTCGTATGAGCGACTCGGACAACGATATCCGTCTCATCGCTACCACTTCATTTGCTACCCTCGTGAAGCTTGTACCTCTTGAGGCTGGTATCCCTGATCCACCGGGCCTATCCGAAGAACTTCTGCAAGGCAGAGAGCGCGAGCGCCAATTCATTGGCCAGCTTCTGGACCCCAAGAAGGTTGAACCTTTCAAAATTCCCGTTGCGATCAAGGCGGAATTGCGCTCTTACCAACAAGATGGTGTCAATTGGCTCCATTTCCTCAACAAGTACCATCTCCATGGTATTCTTTGTGACGATATGGGTCTTGGTAAAACACTACAGACTATCTGCATTGTTGCTTCTGATCACCACAATCGTGCTGAAGAGTTTGCGCGCACTGGCGCTCCCGATGTTCGCAAACTTCCGTCTTTGATTATTTGCCCACCTACTTTGACAGGTCATTGGGCCCAAGAGTTGAAGCATTACGCTCCGTTCCTGANCTGATCCACCGGGCCTATCCGAAGAACTTCTGCAGGGCAGAGAGCGTGAGCGCCAATTCATTGGCCAACTTCTGGACCCCAAGAAGGTCGAACCTTTCAAAATTCCCGTTGCGATCAAGGCGGAATTGCGCTCTTACCAACAAGATGGTGTCAATTGGCTCCACTTCCTCAACAAGTACCATCTCCATGGTATTCTTTGTGACGATATGGGTCTTGGTAAAACACTGCAGACTATCTGCATTGTTGCTTCTGATCACCATAATCGTGCTGAAGAGTTTGCGCGCACTGGCGCTCCCGATGTTCGCAAACTTCCGTCTTTGATTATTTGCCCACCTACTTTGACAGGTCATTGGGCTCAAGAGTTGAAGCATTACGCTCCGTTCCTGAAGGCTATGGCCTATGTTGGTTCCCCCGGCGATCGACGTGGTCTGCGCGGAAATCTTTTTGAGAACGACATTGTGATTACCTCTTACGATGTCTGCCGCAACGAAATTGATTTCTTGGAGCAGTCCACTTGGAACTACGTTGTGTTGGATGAAGGTCACTTGATCAAAAATCCCCGCGCCAAGACTTCACAGTCTGTTAAGCGCTTAGCTTCAAATCACCGCTTGATCTTGACTGGAACTCCCATTCAAAACAACGTCTTGGAACTGTGGTCTCTGTTTGACTTCCTCATGCCCGGGTTCCTTGGTGCTGAAAAGGTGTTCCAGGATCGCTTTGCCAAGCCTATCGCTGCTTCTCGTCATGCAAAGGCTTCCAGCAAAGAGCAAGAAGCTGGTGCTTTGGCAATCGAAGCCCTCCACAAGCAAGTGTTGCCGTTCCTTCTTCGTCGTCTCAAAGAAGAGGTACTCAATGACTTGCCTCCTAAGATCCTTCAGAACTACTATTGTGATTTGTCTGACCTCCAGCGCCGTCTCTTCGAGGATTTTGTGCGCAAGCAAGGCAAGAAGATCCACGAGCAAGCTGGAAAGGAGGATAAAGATTCCAAGCAACACATCTTCCAGGCTTTGCAGTACATGCGCAAACTTTGCAATTCTCCTGCCCTCGTTGTCAAACCTGGTACAAAGAACTATGACGAGACTCAACAGTTGCTTCAGAAACAAGGAACTAACCTTGCTGACCCTGTCCACGCACCGAAGTTGACGGCGCTACGTGATCTTTTGGTTGACTGTGGCATCGGTACTGAAGGTGACTCTGGGCCGTCCAGCGATCCTCTGTATGCGCCAATCAAGCCACACAGAGCCCTCATCTTCTGCCAGATGAAGGAAATGTTGGATATGGTTCAGAACACTGTTTTGAAGTCAATGTTGCCGGGTGTATCGTATCTTCGCCTTGATGGTGGCGTTGAAGCCAACCGTCGCCAGGACATTGTCAACAAGTTCAATGGCGATCCGTCATATGACGTTTTACTGCTGACAACTAGTGTCGGTGGTCTTGGTCTCAACCTGACGGGTGCTGATACTGTTATCTTTGTGGAACACGACTGGAATCCCCAGAAGGATCTGCAGGCCATGGATCGTGCTCACAGACTTGGTCAGAAGAAGGTTGTCAACGTTTATCGTCTCATCACGCGTGGTACCCTCGAGGAGAAGATTCTCAGTCTGCAGCGTTTCAAGATTGACGTTGCTTCTACGGTTGTTAATCAACAAAATGCAGGACTGGCAACAATGGATACAGATCAAATTCTCGACCTATTCAATTTGGATACCAGTGGTCCCGGGCTTATATCCGATCAACCGGCTAACGGCATTGATGGACGGGAAGAAGACATGGTGGATGTGGAAACAGGTGATGTCAGAGTTCCTGGTAAAAAGGCTTGGACAGATGGTCTGGGTGAGTTATGGGATAACAAGGAGTACGAGGAGAGTTTCGATCTGGATGGGTTCTTGAAGAAGATCGAGTAGGTCAAAGTTTGTTTTTGTTTTTGTGGGAGTTTGATTTGGTGGCTGTTTGGAGTTTTGGTATGTTTTAAACTTGGAATAGGAATTGTATATTTAACTAGATGCCCTTAACGATTTTATTATTGCCAGAAATCCAAAGCCACTCATGCCGTGAGACAATGTCGAGATATCTCATCACGAGCAAGTTATTCGTGGCCGTTTGAATAATGGCGCGATGTAGCCCGTGATATTGATACCGAAATGATGTGGCTTACATCGTATTCTACGTCGTTGTAGTTCTAATGTTTGCTCGGTTAAGGACATACCCTGTCAAGATCTGCAGCAACAGGGTTCCCCAGGGTTCTGGAGGCTTCCTTTAGGTTCCAAGTTGCCCCTCTTTGGCAGAACGTCAAGCTGGTCAGGAGATATCAAGCAGAGCGAGTAAACAGCTTGACGGATCACTGAAAATCCACTATTAATTCAACATTCAAAAAACCAATTTGACAAATCTTTGATTCGCGATTTCGCAAAACCATACTCTACAACAACGGTTTATTGATACTACTGTACTCTCAAATTACCCACCATGCCTATCAACTATAGTAAATGGGTACGTCTGATTACAACTTGCCACTTTGTACTTGAACATACGTACTAACAGCTATATGTCTTTGTAGGACGCCTTGGAGCTCAGTGATGACTCTGATATCGAAGTCCACCCCAATGTCGATAAGAAATCATTCATCCGCGCCAAACAAAACCAGATCCACATGGAGCGCGCCCAGCGCCGCGCACAAATCGAAGCTTTCAAGTATGAAGCCATTGTGGATGGTCAACTGCGCAAACGTATCCTCGACCTTATCAACCACTTGAAGTCTAACGCGGAAGCTGTTGCTTCGGGCACCGAAGATGCTGGCAAGGTTGCTTTTAAGGCTGTGATAGAAACGGGCCCCAAGGATAAGAATGATGATCAGCCCCCACCGAGACCAGATGGCATGTATGGTGTGGATATGAAAGTACCAACCTACACCGAAATGCTGGTGGGTATCCTGGATGTCGTCAATAAGAAGGTCAACGAGGATAAGATTGAGGGTGTCGCTCGGTTCCAGGCGATTATCGACGAGTTGCAGGTGCACGCCGACAAGATCAAGGAGGTCTCGGCAGACCATGCTAAGCAGCTAGTAGAGTTGGAGGCTCTTGAGGGAAA